>VDFB02386163.1:156106-187933 GCA_007258455.2 Sequoia sempervirens | reverse complement strand
ACACACACACACACTCCTTGTTTCTTTCTCCCTATCTCCAGCTCTATCTCTATCTCATTATATATGCATCTATCTTTACCCCTATATCTTTCCTTCTCTCTACCCCTCTCTATATATCAATTCCTATCTCTATAATTATATTTCTATCTCTCCCCCTCTTCCACTCTCTATATATTTCTCTCTTTTGGATCTATATCTATCCCTTTGTCCTCTCTCTTTATCTCTCCCTCTCTCTCTCCAATTCCCTCTCCTCCATCTCCATCTCTATCTCTAACTTCCTCTTTATCTCTATCTCCTTACCCCCTCCTCCCCCCCCCTCTTTCTGTTTACATATCTCCCTCTCTCTCCCTCTCTCCTATTTCAAACATAGCATTAGCCTATTGGTAATGGAGCCTTATCATCTTCCTGATTCAAAGACTTTTGTTTAGTTGTGTTCGGATCCTTGTAAGTAAATGCATATTTGATTTGAAGCTATCACTTCTCCATTGAGACCTTTGTTGCACAACCAAAATCAATTTTTAAATATTCCACCAATTAACCTCATGTATACTACACAAATGTATGTAAACAATAAACAAAAAAATTCCCTAATTGACCATCCACACTTCTTCAGTATACCCATTGCACACCAAAATATGATTGCTAGTATTTATTCTTTAATCATAAAACTAATTACCTTCATATATTATATTTAATGTTAAAATTAAATTGATTTTCAATTCCCACTTCTCAAATATTTTACTTATTTTTATGTACATATTATTTAATTTTCCTTTATGTAAAATGGTAATAAATAAAAAACCTTTACAAAAATGGATTACTAGAAGGGTGGAGAAATCTAAGCTAGGTATATTTAGACCTTAGAAGAAGTGAAAAGAATTCCACCTACCCCACACATTACGGTATATTATTTAGGGACTTTCCGTCACTCCAAAAATTCTATATTTGTTCCCCTTAAATTTATTCTTGTGGAAGGCATGTTTTTTGGGAAAACGTATTTGGCGTGTTCATAGCTTGTAAACTTCAACATTTCAAACGAAATAAATTTGTTGCCTCCAAGTTAGGAGTGGAGTGGAGTAGCATTAACGAAATTGAAACAATTTCTTGCGGTTTTAAATAGTTAATTTTTTTTATCATTATTAATATATATGTGGTTTCCAGTTAGTCAAATGAAGTTGACATGGGTATGGGAATTTGAAAAGTTGTTGGCAAGTACTTTTAGTTGTTTAGTGGTTTGATTGTTATTGATTTATTTTAGTTTTGTATAATTTTAATATAAATTGGTGGGGTGATTTTATTTTAATTATTTTTATATGAATTATTTATTATATTTTAATATAAAAATATAGAGTTTTTTATTATAATATTTGATTGTTTGACCTAATGAAGTATTTTATTTTATTTTTATTTTTTTGTTTTATTATTTTTTTATACTTTAATAATATTTGGAAATGGATAAATAAATAATTAAGTTTTTTAACAATTGACAATTTATAAGGTCTACACAATATTTTTTGAGGATAGATTTAATATTGGGATATTTTCAAATATTTAATAAGTAGTGGAGTTTTTAAAATGTAATATGTCAGGTAACTCTACAATGGTAGCATGACATATAAGTGGTGAGAAAATCTGTGAAAGAAAAACAAAAATCTACTTTCTATTGTCATGTGTAATAATTTTTTATTAATTTTTTCAATTATTAAAAAATAAAAAATATCACAAAATTCTATTTTCACTGTTTAATTTTAATAATTTTTGTTTAATTATAATAATACATATATTTCTAAATTTATATAACAAAAATTATGAAATGATTTTTTTTTAAATAAAATAAAATATTGAATACTATACTTTTAAATTAAAATAGCAGAAATATAATAAACAATTTATCTAAAAAAATAGATAAAATAAAATCACTCCACAAATCTATATGAAAATCATTATTAAAAAAAATCAAACCAAACTTTTCAAAAGCTTTTGAAAACAAAATTCAATTACTTGTATTGAAAAAAACACTGTCCATGATCATTTCAATTTCATTTGACTAATTTCATCCTCGTTTCAATTCCGTTATTATGCAATCTTAAACTTGGAAGCAACAAATTTCCTTAAAGTCCCATTTTAAGGCTTTACAAGTGGCGAATACGCCAAATACGTGTTCCCGCCGGCCATAAAGAAAACAATCAAACTCATTTCTACGCATATAGAACTTTTCACTTTTTCTTAGCTTTTAAATTTAGCTTAGATTTCTCCACCCTTCTAGTAAATTTTTTTTATGAAGATATTTTATTACCATTTTACATAATTGTGAAGGAAAATTAACCTTTCTTCTATTTAATTTAGGTTGAATTAATAAGACGTATAAAAACTAAAATATTTGATAAATAAGAATTGAGGGTAGCGTAATTTGTGGGTGTCTTTTTATCATTCTTTAAAATGTTGTACTATTTTTTATTAAATAAAGTTAAATAGAATATATTCATAATTAGTATTTGTACTTAAAGGAGATTCAAGGATTACAACAATCGAAAATTATATATATGTTAATATGTTAGAGAGCATGTGTGTGCATGGATTCATGCAAATTCTAGTTGTATGTAGGTAGATTAAATAATTAATAATAAGCGCTAAATAATGGAATGAAATAAACATAGACAAATTTATATTTTTTTCTTAAATAAATCAAGTATTATCTGATTATGAAATATTTGCACATAGATTTAATACGTAAAGCAATACAAATGAAAAAAGAAAGTTGTCACCAAATTGATAATAAACACTACAAATGGAAATAGAATGTTCTCATCCAATTGTCAAATCAATATTTATCTGACTTTTATGTGATAAGTGAGATTTTAGAGGCTTTTACCTAATATTTTGGAGGCTTTTACCACTAAACGATAGTTGAAACTTGTTTTTGACGACTCAATAGTGATTTGTAGGCATGAGACTTGTTTCAGGCTCAAATCTCACACTATATATAGCCTATCTACTAAAAATAGAAAATTAAATGTTAAAGTATAGAAAGTAAATATAATAAACAAAGTTATTTAATTTTATAATTCAAGAATAAATATTGTGTGACAAGAATAAATACTTGATCATTGTTGGTTTGATAAGAACTATTTATTTTTCAATGAACTCTCTTAGATTCTATGTTGCATTTATGTTTTGTCTTAGGTTGAGTTCATGGGTTTGGGTCCAATTCTCTTACTATGTACTTCTCCTCCATGGTTTACCCAACCACCATTTTTTTTGCTAACCCTTTTTCATTAATATGAAGAATTGTACTAGTTAGAAGTACATTTGAAGGATGTCATATATTTGTGGGGAACATTTTCTCCTAGTTTAATTTTTAAAATGTGAGTAGAAGATTGAAGACAATATATCCTAGTCAAGGCAAATGCTCTTTTGATGAATGTCTAGATCTTGATTCATTTTAGAGCACCAAACTAAAGTGTTTCTCTCCTTAAATGTGAATGATATGTCAATTATACTTGAATTTAATGAGAATATGTTAAGAGATATAAAATAAAAGTAATTAAATAATTTTAAATATGAGGACATAGCAATAGATTGCACAAATGTATGTTTAGTAGGCCTTTGCAAAGAAAGGGGTCCATAGGAGTCAAATAGAGTTTGAGTTTGAGCTTTAAAAATGTAAGGTTCAAGTGCCAAAAAAGAATGCATAGGAATCAACTAGAATTTGAATTTGAGTTTAAAAAATGTAAGTGTCAAGTTTGTGACAAGAAGGTCAACTACATGCCCATAGTAATGGCCCAAGATAAGTGAAGAATTAAATCAAGTGGATAATAGAATATATAGGGATATAAGTATAGGTAAGTATAATCAAATGTGTAACTTGGGTGAATGAATTGAAATGTGTGTAGGTATGTATAAGGTGGAATATGTAGATTGATAAGTAAGTTGCATGGGGGGAGGGGCTCAACTTCGCACAAAATTATGTCATTTATTGATATCCAAATGTCTACACTCTCCTCTAAATAGGCACACAACTAAATGGAAATTGATATGGTTATGCAAATCTCACCATTAAATAACAATAAAAACTAAATAAGAAGTAGGAGTGCCCAATTAATGGACAAGGTGTTCAAAATCATCATTGCAGCTAGGGCCTAATATTGTTGGTCATATGGTTGTATTCTTCCCTTTTATAAAAATACAATCAAAATTTAAGGAGAATTATATTGCATGAAACAAGAGATTATGGATAGGTCACACACACTTTAGATACTTTAAGGACAACTTTAAATAGATAAGTGTAATAACAAAACTTCTCAATAGATAGGGACCATAAAATTTAGGCCTTGATTACAACTATAAACACACTATACTAGCCACATGTTTCAACAACTATGAGAATTATATGCTATACAGAAGGAAGATAAGTAGCATTCATTACTTAATAATGATTTCAACAATTGTTATGAATAAGTATTAAATGATAATTCATGTCATTTTTTAAGATTTTCTAATATAGCAAGTTATTTTTCCCAATTTTGACATAGAAAATTGCACACCCTTATAATTTCATGTTATATTTTGCACTCACTTTGGTGTCCATCCAATTAGTGTGTCTCTAGGTTCATTTCAACCCCTGCATTAGTCTTTTTCCTCCCATGTATTGTGATGAATTTGTCTCATTTGGTCCTTGTTTGGTCAAGTTGATGTTGCAGTTGCATTAACCTTGTATTTTTTATGTTTCATCCTTTTTAGAGTTCAAACTATTTAGACACTAGTACAATGTGTAGATGTTCATGTGATGTATTGACATTATGTCTAAGTTTCTCATTAAATGACTAATTTTTAGTATTTACCCCCTATAACCTAGGTACCTAGGTTGGTAGCAACTACCTGAGATGAATCTAAATAGTTCTTCCCCTTCTCCACTTTCTCTCATATCAAATCTATCTTTTGATTTTCACATCTTCTCATTCACATTCACTTTCTCTTGCACTCTCTTTCACTCTACAACTCTCTATAGACCCTTACAACTCTTATTTGGCATTTGTTCCTCCTTGTGAGAATATCAACATTTCTTTAACATTCTTCTTAAAGGCATTGTGTCATTTAAAAATACTCTTATCTCCTTAGCTTTCTCAAGCTTCAAGAGGTGATATTATTATTATTTCATTGATATTACCTTTTATATTTTCTTATTACCATTATATTTCTTTTGGAGTGCCCTAAGTATCTTGGGATATATTCACATCCTTGCTATATCTCTAATTTTAGCTATATTATTTGTATTTTCATTACTCTTGATTCTTTGATGCACTTAGGATAAAAGAACACAGTAATTTTCTGTAATATTTATAATTGTTTGTCCATGAAGGTCAAAATATTGACATAGGTTCTTCACCTAAAGAAAATCTTCCAAATAGTTTCCCTTTTCTTTGTATTTGTATCTATTTTTAGATAAATCAATTCAACTCTATTTTCTATTTAAAATAATGTGAATCTTGTTATTCAATGTGTTTTTTTATACTTTTATTACTTGGTATATTGATGGTGCATTCACATTTTTAATTATACAAATGAAGTGACCACTAGAGTAGAATAATATAACTTTTAGAGGTATTTCAACATTCTAGACTATACAAATAATACTGCAACACACAAAAATCCACATGATGCACTACCATCTTAAACAATGTTCTCTATCTTTTGGTGTAAAGTTCTTTATTTTCTATTGTTTACACATTTGAACTCAATTTTTTATTATGTGATTTAAATTATAATAAATTATCATTTTCATTTCCAACTCATATTAAAGTAAAGTTAAATTTAAATTAGATTAAATTTTACCAAGTTACATTTTGATGAACACTATTGTACACTTAAAACCTTCTTAAGCACATTCTTTTTAAAAGACATAATTTCTTCTAAAAATGAAAATAAAATTTTCTTCCTTATTTTTTCAAAGCACTACCCCAAACCTTATTCCATAGTCCTAGAGGAGAAATATGGTGGCTTTTAGCCAACTTCATCTACATATTTCTTATACTTCTCTTTATGTTCTTCAAAAATGGAATTCTTATCTTCTTTTCTCACATCACTTTCTAGATTTTCTCAAAAGGTTCAAGATGGTTCATTTAATGCATGCATTTGTGACTTAGATATTCCTATATCACTCTATTCTTTTGAGACCTCTCCTAATTTCCCCCTACTTCTAAGGATATTTTAGTGCAAGAGGAGGAAAGAGTAGACCACCTTCTTAATATTACTCTATATTATCTTCATTGTAATTTTCTCTTTCATGATGAATCATTATTAGATGAAAATTATTATCTCACATCAAATCCTATACAAATAGATGGTGAGAATATTGTTTCTATTTCTTTTCTCTCATCACATATTTATCATGAAGAAAAAAACTTAGTTAATATAAAATTGTTATAAATAGATTGATCCCACCCAATAAAGTGATGATATAAGTGCATTAATATTCAAAATGTTTCTTCTATTCCTATAATTATCTTGTGTGGCGTCCCTGTTGAAATGTGTCCAACATCTCCCCTCAAGATTTGTGACATGGTTTAACATCCTCCTGTTGGTCCTTAATTGTGATGGTAGCAATTTCTAGAACAAGTGCACCTTTTGGGAAAAATAACCAGCTCAACTCCCAATAAGAGGAATCAAAGTGGGGTCATAGATTCAAATCCCCTCAAGTAACACTAAGGGGGAGATTGTTGAAACATTTCCAACATCTCCCCTTGAGATTCATGAAATGGTTTAACAATAGGTCCCATTTGTGCTTAATTGGGAGGATACTGATTTCTTGAACATGTTGGAATTAAGGTGTCTCAAATTTAGAGAGTCCAAAGATATTTAATTAATTATTTATCTATTTTTACACATTTTATTAACTAAATCCTAAGCACGATATGTTTCCAAGTTGCTACAACAATTTGTGGGACCCGTTTGCGAGTTGGTTTCCTACATGTTTGGTGGAGAGCACAAAATTGTGCCACTTGTCACTTGGGAACTCAATTGGGAAGAGGTGTTTGTGAAAACCTCTCAAAGGTGCACCATACTGACATGTGTCCATGTATCTTGAGTTATCACTTTGAAAGATTTTGGAAAGCTGCTAAATGAGACATGATAACCACTAAGAGAGACTAGAAGTCAAAGGGGAATTCAAAATTGGCAGTTAGCTAGATTTTCTCTAGTGAGATGTCATGCATGTCAAGGTGAATTAACATTTTCATAGAATATGGAGTTTGAAACCTTCCATGTTTTCGCATGTTGGTGCATGTCATTACATGATTGGAAGGTTGCTTTACTGGTCAGTTTGGACTTGTGCTTGTTCTTTCTTTTAGTTTGAATGCATGCAAAGAATATGGAGATGAAACATGGCATTCCTGGGCACCAATGGTAGAGGTTTATAAATATGTGAAAATTTTATGTATTGAGTGAGATGATTTTTTGTTTTTTGTGACAAGCTATTATGCTATCGAAAGTACTTTAGATTTGTATCATAGTGTAAAGAAACACGCACAATCATAGAACATGTTATTGTATTGTAGTTGCTTTGTTATTGATAATACAATTGATTTGTGCTTTGGTGTGTGGATTTTTTCTCAAAAGGGTTTTCCCACATAAATTTGTATGTTATGGTTTTATGTGTTTTAAATCTAAAATTATGAATGTGTATCTAAACTGTAATAGTTTAAATATTTGTAACAAAGTTTTTTTAACCTACTTATGCTTAGATTTGTGTTTGGAAGTTGTTTTCACATCTAGCTTTCCTTTCAAAATAGGTGTGCCTTTTAGGAAAAAAGGCCAGCTCAACTTCCAATACCTTATCTACACCCACCTTCTTATCCTAAATAATCATTATTCTAGGTATCCTTGATAGTTTCTAACCTTTTGATTTTCTCACTCATTTTTATCAAGATATGAAATGTATTTTGCATATGGATATTGATTTCCATGTGGTAGTGAAAACATATATCACTTGAAAAAATAGGTTGTTTTATCCATGTTTCCCTTCCTCCATCAAACAATTTCCTTCCACCACCTAATTGAATTTCTATGGGGAGCACCAAAGAGTATGATCTTATTAAGAATCTCTAAGTTATACAAGCTAAGTTCTCTCTCTAGGATATTGTTTGAGCTTATTTTTCATTTCAATGCATGCTCTAATAAGTTTTGAAAAATCCCTATTTAATCTTCTACCAAGTATAATGAGATAGATACCTTACTTGATTGCACCTACATAAATACTACTAATATATCAAGTCTTTCATCATTATGAGCTCCCTCAAAGTAATGTTTTGAAACAATATGAACCTCTCCTGATTATTGTTGGAATTAATTTAAGGGGTATCAAGTGCACTCTTATTGATAGTGGTTTTGATCTTAATGTATGTGTTGTAGACCTATTGAACTATACATCTTGTATATCACTTCAAATATTGCTATTTATGGCTTTGATAATGTAGGAAAATAAATTTCCATGATAATTTTGCATATTAACTTGGCCCCTTTTACATTTCCCACTATGGTATGTGCAATACCTCTAGAGATTTATCATATAATATTCTCCTTGGTAGACCATGGATTCATGCCATGTGTGTAGTTTCTTCCACTCCCTATCAGTTTATTAAATTAATTCATAATGGTAAATATATACAATTAAGGATGTCCTTGAGCCCTTTCATTATTGTTCATAGGATAAATTTTATCATGTGAATCCTTCGTATCATTTTCATAATAGTACATTCTTCAACATCAATTTTTGCAACACTATCATCACTCTATGTTGATGATGTTTTTTCTTCTTCCACTTCAAATACATAGATCTTGGTGATGATTGGTCCTCCTTATATCTCAACCCTTCTTACCTTGGTGACTATATGGTGAAATTATAATTTTGGCATTCCTTTATTCAATAAGGATATTCATTCTCATGCTTGAGTCAATTCTTCTTCTTCTCTATATTCTACTACCTCATCCCACATGTACATATACATCTCATTTTCTCTATTCTAGTGACATTGCTTCTCCTTCTCTTTCTAATTTTGAGACACGTTATGTTTATGGATTCAAAATATTTTCTAAAAATGAGTTAAATGGAAATGGTCTAGGGCACATGGATCAAGGACTCAAGATCCAAGTTGAACTAACAACACACTTTTCTATAGTGGCTTTATATTACTAAAATTCTTCTCTATCTACATCCCCTCCTCCATTGGCTGAGGCATCTATTGTTTCCTCTTTCAATAGTTATGCATTTCTCTAAATCAGAGAGGGTTGCTTCTTATACCATATGCTTCTTCTAAATCTATTCAAAGCATCCAATCTTCTTCTTTTCTACCTAAATAAGAGCATGTCTTGTGAAAATTTTTAAAATACCATTTAATCAATCTTCCTCCTCCCACATGAAAGAAATTTCCTAAGAACATCCAACAAACACTTTATTTTTTGCATATCATCAAGTTCATTCCCATTCCACCACCTAATGTTGAACCTTGCAAGATAAAATTTAACACCTCTATCTTCTTTAAATTATTGGAGAAGCCAAGAAATGAAAGAACAACCCAATGATATCTTCTACTAGTAAAAAAATAAGCATTAAATAATATATATCATATAATATTAAGAGTTTAATAATATACAATGTGTTACAAATATAGGCAAGGTATAGGAGGTAGGAAGGTAGGATCGAATGACGAACTACCCATCCAAATGTGCAACACATATTTTCTGATATGACAACTATTTGAGCATTTATAAAGTGTGTATAAAATAGTTGTTTTAAAAGGTAAGTACACATGTCTCAACCATATGAAGTGATACAAAAAGAAAAAAAACCTGAGTGGAGACTTAACTAGTGTGAATAGGTCAACCTAGAAAGATTGATTAGCTAACTAGATATGAAATGCGGGCCCTATTTACACTAGCATCCCCCTTAAGTGCAACTTAGGGAGGATAAATAAAATGATTATGGGTACCAACTATAAGACCATGTTAGGTACTTATGTATAAATTTATCATAAACAAAGTAAAGGATAAAAACCCCTCTTGAAAAGAGAAATGACACAATGAAAATGTACAAGTGAAGAAGATAGAAGATAGGAGGAGGACTCATCATGAACCCCCAAGGACTGCTTTTAACACAATGTAAAATGAATGTTTCCCCTATAAGAGAGAAAAGAGAGAAGGCCTATTTTACCCACCCCCCCAAAAAGAACCTCATGTGAGGAAACGCTCCCACCTAAAATCGATATGAGAATATAAACCATGCAAACTCCCATCAAAATTATTCTTGTAGTGTTGGTAGATCCATGATACCAAATTCTAAAGATGATCCATGAATGATGACCATTTATCCCCTTAGGAGAAAACAATACAGGATAAATATGTGCAAGATGAATTCCCATTCCTCATAGGAATATGTAGAAATTAAGATGAATGCTTCTAAATTCTGTACATGATCCAAAGACCTATATGTTTCACATGATGATGTATTCAAATGGCTCTCAAAGATATCTAAGACAATGTTGAATTGCAACAAATGCTAATAGGATAAATTAGGTATCATATAGGATTCAAGTACAAGAACCATGGACATATGGTGAAAAATAGATTGATGAGAATTTGATACTATCATAGAAAAAGTCAAAGTGGGTGATGATTGAGTCAAATATGTGAACTTGTGAATATCTGTAAAAATTTTCACTATAGAAGTTGATGTAGGAAATGCAAGAGTAAGATCCAAAGATGTATATGGAGTGACAATAGTTTTGTTGTGATTTTCATCAAATAGAAGTTGCATGTTCACAATTATTTCCTTCAAATCTGAAATGTGAGACTTTACAAATAGGAATGATATATCTAGTAGAAATGCATCCCAATATGGTAGATCTAGAAAAATGATATCAATATCTTGGTGCATAGAGTCATTGTAAGCCATGGAGATATCAACACTAGATTAAAATGTAGCAACAAGCGATGGAGGAGATGTGATATTGAATAGAATTTGGAGGAGATGATGTGAGGTATGAGGACATAATTCATACCCATGCTGATTTCTCCCATAATATGTGTATTTATTTTTGTAAATTATAGACATGATCTAATGATGAAAAAATTTAATGTAGAAATGCAATTTTTACTCACAAAATGATTAGTACTAAAACATGGGCCCCCAAAAAGATGTGCAAGAGAAATTGCAATGTCATTATGATTGGACATGCTTAAATCAGCCATTGGTAATGCATGATGTTTTTTACATTTTTTGATAAAATGAGCTATCAAATTTAATCTTAAAATTACAATGATAGATGGATTCCTTGAGAATTTCTTACATGTCAATTTTTTTTAACAAATTTTTGATATTCAGGGTGAAAGTTATGCCCCGTCAAAATTGAATGTAGAACTATGACTTTGGAATTCCCACTATAACATTGTGATGGAAATAATTTTTCATTATAAATTCAAACACATAAAAGTGACTCCTTGTTTGTAAGTTAAGATAAATATAAATTTCCCTCCTTTACATACACTTAAGAGTTTATCTAAACGACTAATCATTCACATTTGACAATTAGATAAAAAAGTTGACTACCATTGGAAAATGGAAATCAATTATTTTAGGCCAAGTCAAAGATTATGTGGTGGAGGGTTCATTGGTTTGACTTGTGTAGATGTGGTAGATATCTTGCGGATGCTAGAAGGGTTTTGACTACCAATGAGGGAGATGCCTACACTAGGTCACCCCTAAGTAAGACATGGTTTATTTTAGGTTTGCAACTCTATGAACGAGGTCACGCTAATCACTTGAAATATAAATTAAATTCATTATCTAAAGTTCCATGTTGTTCATTGTATGAAATTCCAAGGATTTGGGAAGCCATAGGGACCTTCGTAGGAGGATGCAAACCAAACGTGTAGTGAATGAAGATTTTTGAAATTTGAAATTGAGAGCATTGAGGATTTATCGGTGGAGTTCCCAAAAAACTAGAAAACTATTCGACAAATGAAACCCTACAAAAAAGAGACCAAGTAAGAAAACATATTTGATAGGGTCAATTTGGGCCAAAACTAGGCTTTTAAAATGATTTAAACCCCCCAAACATTTGACCCAAAATTACGTGAACCTTGAAAAATTATAAGTATGTTGAATAGGCCACAAAACAAAGCAAAAAGCTAGATTTTCTATCAAAATGCAAAAATGGGTAGGGGGCATTTTTACCTTCTACATCTTTTTCTTTTTTTTTTCAAAAAAATCAATACAATATATCAATTTGTATAGATTCCATACTGTATAGCAGGACTTGTACATGGATTTTTTTTTTCAAATTATGAAAATTATTTCTCAAGCCTTCTAGACTCAATGATGATGTACATCTAGCTTCAAAACACTTTGATGATAGAGATAAGTGTGGGGTTAGCTTGATTCAAGAAGGGACATGTAATCATGGGTTTGATACCTTGGAGCAACCATGATCTAAAAGAACAATCTAATGATCTCTTCCACTAATGAAAAATAAGCACAAAAGCATGTCTATAATATAATATAAAGAGTCTAAAAATTTATAATGAGTGCCTTTTACATATAAGAAAGATAGTGGAAGCAGGTGTTAGTTATGGAGCATGATCTTGTTGGTTTTGGAGTCCATTTCATTTTGGGGTGTGGGGGTACCCCCCTTGTGGGGTCCAACGGGATGAGCCCCCTAGTGAGGGATCTAAGGGCCATGTGCTTTAGTGGGGTTTTAGAACTTTTCTTCAATAGGGAGTGGTTCTCATATTATTAGAGATTTGATGGTGAATGGGTGTACATAGGAGATACATTTGGAATTCATGGAGAGGACTGAAATGGTGAAGTATGTATAATCAAAGTTAAAATTATAAATCCTTGAGATGAGGCTACATATGACACTAGTGTGGTTACTAGTTGCACAACCATCTGAGATGGAGTAGAAACTATAATGGGCTAATGAATGATTATTGGTTTTCATATGGTTATGGAAGTGCAACCCTATTGTGCATGTGCTTCATCAAAGGGATGCTCCTAAGGTAATCTATTTCCTTTCCTTCTTTAATATAGATCTCATGTTATGAACTGCAACAATCTCAATTGTGCTTCTCAATAAAGACTCAAAATAGGTGGCAAAACATTTTTAATTGTAATTTCCTATACCATGCATGTATTCTTATAATGGGATTTGTTAGATTATAAGGAAACATAATAGAATCTTTCTCTCATTTTTCTTTATAAAAAACTACTCGAGTATGACAAGTAGATTTCAAAGTAGCCCTTAGGATATGCACCTACAAATGCAGTCACCATGTTATAGTATTCCATGAATTGTTGCTCCATTATTGATGCTCATATGTCCACCAATGCCCTTTGGATGCTAGGTGTGTGTTTGATTCTTGGAAGGAGTATAAACTTTGCATGTAATGCATGAATCCTAAGGTTTACAATTTGTCCATAGGTTTCTGAATAGTACTCCCTAACACTACATTTTATTGAATCCAATTACAACAAATGAATATTATTTAAATATAAATATATTAATTATAATATTAAAATATTAAAATTAAAATTATATATATATCATTCTAAAAGATTCACTAATTGTTATATAAATAAAAATATATCAATATTGGATATAACCAAAGATTAGCTTATAATGCCAATAGTGGCATGGTGTGATGGTTAAGTTGTTGAGTTGCTATTCTTGTCATCAAGGTTCAAACCCCATTGGAGTGTAATTGTTGAAAATTTATATTGGGGATGAGGTCCCCCACTTATGACCTCACCAATTCATGGCTCCAAGTCAAAAGCATTTACCCCTCTTAATAAAAAAAGATTAGCTTATAATAAATAACTTGTCAATGAGAAATTATTTAGTGTAAAGATTTTTGGATTGTAACTGTGTGTAATCTTTTTTGCATCAACATTTCAGATCATAGCGTAAATATTTTTGGATTGTAACTCTGACTCTCTTACTCTCTTTGCTCAACATCCTAATGATGGATCATGGAGTATGATTCGAAACGTTGATGCAAAAAAATTACACACAGTTACAATCCATAAATCTTTATACTAAATGATCATGGAATGTGGAAACCTTATACTATTAAAAAAATTAGTTGTTTGAAACTAAAAACCCCAATTTATCGTCCTCCAAAACACTTTAAATTTATTAAAACATATAAAAAATATAAAAAACAAAAAACATTTATAAATTGAAATTATGAATTCCCCTTAATATATACTCTCTAATCCAATTTAACCAAATTTAAATATCTACCAAAAACCACTTTTACCAACAACCTTCCAAAAGCCCTTGGAAACAAAAACTCTATTAAATCCAATTTGAACATTTACCTAAAAACTACTTTTGTCAAGAACATTTCAAAAGTCCTCTAAAAGGAGAATCCCTTTATTGAATGAATTATGACTATGGCCATGTCAATTTCATTGGACTAACTTAATGAAATATATAAATAATAATAATAAAAACGAAAACCTTAATGCTACTCCACTCCACTAATGTTTTCAAGCTGCCCACGCATAAATTTTGGCGTAACGAAATGAGCAGTCTGCATTATGAAAACTATCAAAGAACAATTCCGGACACCACCTTTAACTTAAATTACACCCAAAACTAATTTTTTTCACTTGTAATTAGGTTTCAATTAAACTTAAATTTAGTCCCTCCTAGGGTACTAAAGTCTTCACTGTATTTTTTTAAAAATAAATTATTTTCTCTATATATTGGTTTAATCTAAAAGTTATGGTTTTTTCTTTCAAACTTTCAAATTTTTGATTGGTGTATATTTTTCTTAGATGAAGATAAATTTTTGATTGGTTTATATCAATAACAATAAACATTTAATGGTAGTATGGTATGATACATTTTTAGACAATTTTAAACAATTTTATGTCATTTTATCATATTTGATTTCATATAATTTTTTACGTTCAAAGATTTTTTATTATTGGTAAAGAGTGGTTTTGTTGGACATCTAGTTGGACAAATGAATGACACTCATTTATTTATTTATATTATTGTCCATTTAATGAACACAGTGGTAAGTTTTTATTGCAATTTTATTATAGGAAGATATAATTTCAAAGCAAAGTTTTTTATTACATAGCTAATGGAATTGTTGACATGTGCCAACTCACTATTACACACTAACTAAAAGATTACCCAACAACCAAATAATTTTATTTTTTTACTCAAGGGGTAAACACTTTTTGAATCAGAGCTATGAACCAGAATACAACCGTTCAACAATACCACCCCAATGGGGTTTGAACCTTGGTGGCAAGAACAACAATGCCACCTTTAAACCAACACACCATGCCAATACCAACCAACAACCAAAATTTATAAGCCACACTTGTATATGCAAAGGAAACAGGTTAACTACCAAGGCTAGCCCTAGCTATAGTGCATGATGACTAAATGTAGCATCGCAAATTATCACCCTTGACAATTTCACACTAGATTTTTCTCCCGCTTAAGTGCATGGACCTAATTGTACATCTAATGTCCTAAATTATGCAGTCCATGGCCCATTTGGATATTTATCAAGAAAACCCATTTGCAAAACCAAAGCAAACATGGTGCAGGAGCACCTTGGCTTAACTCCACCTTGTTTGTCAACAATTTTGGCTTGTACCTGACCTTAGCCAAGTTAGGATCTTAGTATGTTTGATTTGGACCTTAGAAGGTCTTGTTAGTGTGTGATGAGTTAATCATTAGGATTAATGTCATCTTAGATTGCATTGTTGTTGAATTTTGGCTTTAATTAGCTTGGGACAGTTTATGTTAGAACATAAAGTATTAAATGTGTCAAGCCATATCCTCGTTGTTTGAAGATGCCAAGAGGCAGTTAAGATGTTGTTGGATCGAGATTAAGGAGATTGAGGTCCTATAATGAAGGATGAAGGCAGAGTTGCAAGAATATTGCAAAAGTGCATGGCAACATTGTTAGGTTGCATGCAACTTAGCTAGATCATATTCCCTTGAAATCAGGGATGTGGGATCGATCTGCTCTCCTTGAAAGATGGTAATGGAATCCCAAATAGATGTAATGGCTCGTAACAAGTAGTTAATGGCATTGTAATCAAAGTTTTTGGTGTGGAATAGAAGATAGTTTGGTAGATTTTATATGCATTTTCTGTGTTTTCCTGCAAACCCTGTGTGTTTTCAGATAACAGTGATATCTCATGGTTTATGTGCATTGATTTGGCATTGAATCAGAGTTTACACAATACATTTTAGCATCCTTTCTTTTTTAAATAGTTTCATTTGATTTAGTTTAGGAATCTTTGTGAATATAGTAGAAGTTAGAGGGTTTGTTGTCTCCTTCTGAACAGTCAAAATTTTCTATGGCTTCCCCATAAAGTCCAACCACGAGAACATCCTGAGCTTGGATTGAAATGTTAGGGAATCCATTCCTTTGTATATATTTAGTAATAGGATTCATGGGAAAGCAGTCAAACATTTTAGAAATCAAACCCTAGGCGAGTTGTGACTGCCCGGTTAGAGGTTTGATAGAGTAAAGTTGAGAACTTAGGCAGGGGAAAGGTACTTCTGTACAGAATCCATACGGTTCCATATAGGGTTAGTCAAGATATCCTCATGGAAAAAGGATTGAAGCTTCAATCAATCCATTGGCAGTAGCTTTGAAGGAGGAAACAGTGAAACCCTAGAAGATAGGTGAATTAGCCCTTCTCTCCAAGAGTGTAGGAATCCATCGTACGGTTGGGACAGAAGACTGACACCTTGTGGAAGATTTAAAGGACTGAAAAGGGTGTTAGGAAGTGTCTTTTAATTGGTAGGTTGTTTGAAAAGTTTGAGAGAAACAGACAAAAAACTGACTGGTAAGGGCTACAAGGATTAGGCCACTTCAAAGGAAAATTCTTGAAAGCGGGTGATTTGAAGTTTGAACACTCACCAAAATGGATCAATTTGGATGTAAGAAGCACGAGGATAGTACTCTTAACTCCCCTGTAAGCAGTTCAAGATGGTGGAGGAAGTCGGCATCTAGACCCTTCTAGGTGTAGTAAGAAAGATTGCAATTTAAAGTGGTGTTTGTCTACCCAAGGTAAAGCACAAGGTAGGAAACTCTTTGAGAAGAGTTGGAGTAGGGTTTCGTCAATCCACAAGCTCAAAAGGAGCCCATTGAAGTTAGGTTCCAGGAAGGAGACAGTGAGAAAGGTCTTCTAGGAGTTGTGCAAGCAACCTTGGGTTTCATCATACACCAAAACATTTAATATTTTGCTCCTAACACTACACTTTGCAAAATAGGGTTGGGACAAAGTCGCTCTAAGTGACTTGGTTCCCCTATTTTGCCTCCAAATTTTAATATGTTGAAGTTAGCATTTTATTATTTGAATTTCAAATGTCAAAAGTCGACTATTAGGATTTAATTTTTGAGAAACTAGATTAAATGCCTATAAATACCTAGTCATTGCACCATGTGAGATCTATCTAGCAAGAATTGGGAATCAAGAGCATTTTCAGGCAAATATTATATAGTCAAGAGGAGATTAATTGCAACAATTCAATATTAAAGCATCGTGTCAAGTTTTATGTGAGTTTGTTCACGATTATGCTATCATTTTGTTTATACTAACCCTTGTAGGTCTTCCAAGCAATCAATCCAAACAACAATCAAACCTTGAGGAGATTTGTATGACTTCATTCCTTCAAGGAATTAGATTTGGATGGTGAGTTGTAGTCCATTGTTGATTCATTATTCATTTATCATTTAGCCTCTATCCCTCAAAAGGATGAGCTCCCTTTCATTGGCATTGCCATTGTGGTGGTGGAAACACCAACATGAGGTTTGACTAGGACAAGCCCCAATATGGCACAACCCTTCCCCTCTCTTTGAATGTGCAAGTTTCAAATCTGAAGAAGTTTAGAGGAAGGTTGAAGATAATTCATGTTCATTGTTGTATTCAAACCCTACAACTTGAAAACATACAAAAACTTAGTTATCTCGACACCCGATGAAGATCCAACAATAAGCACTGAAAGGAAGAAGACTCTGATCAGGCTCTATAGGATTGTGAAAACAAATCTAAAATTGGTCAACAAGGACAAAGTCGCCCTAGGTGACTTAGTCCCCCAAAATTAGGCTCATATTTGAACCAAAAGTACATAATACTCTACTCTTTCAGATCTAGTCTCAAAATTTGACTTTTGATTTCCAATTTCTCTATATTTTTATCAGTATAGTGTATTACCATAGCCATTTAGTTACATCATTGCATTTTCATCAAAGATACATTTCAAACCCTCAAAGAAATTTAAAGATCCAAGGTTTGTTGACTCACCTTCAAGGTTGCAAGTCAATCTAATTCCCTTGCTAATTTTAATTCTAATGTTTTGTAGTGAAAGGTGACTAATCCTAGTAAAACCCTAGGATCACTTTTCCCACATTAACATTTTGATGAACTTGACATATCTTAGAATTGCAATTTTTTTTATTTTTTAGTGCATAAAATTTGAAAATTGGATTCAAAACCTAGGTTATTTGAAAATCTTGGTGATAATTTGTATTTATATTTAAAAAAATATCAATTTTCATTAGTTTTTCATTATAAAATTAAAAAATAATTTGCAAAAAATTTCAAAAAAAAGGATCTAATTTTCCTTGTCTAGGGCTTAGATATGAATGATTTTCATTAAGAAAAATAATTACAATCTTATTTGATCATTTGTGCATGTATATTTTGATGAAAAATATTGAAAAAGTGATAAAATTGCATACTATTTTCATTCTAAAAGATCAAAAAGCATTACTTTTTTGTATTTTTTGAAAAATCAATCAATTACATCATTTAATTTCTAGAAATTATCATTTGAACATCTTCATTTTTCTAAAAATATCCAAAATTGCATGCATACATGTGCTTCATATAAAACAATTAGGTTTTGGTGCATTTCCAAACTTTTAAACCTGAACCACCAAGACATAGGACCCTAAGACACTAGATATCATTCCCAAATCTTGATATTTGCAAAAACTATATAAGAAATAGTTGCCTTAAGTGCCCTTTTCCTATCATTTTGGGCTAAAATTCTCTATGGAAATCCCTATGTGTATCCTCTATTTAGATTTAGTTTCTATTTTGTAATTCTATTTTTAGACCTATCTAATTTTTCTCATTTGATCCATAGGCCCTCGAAAGTAATAATATGTTTCCTTTTCAAAGATCTGGTTTTGATATGGTAACACATGGCTTGTGTAATTATAATATTTATACTTGTGAGCATAATATGAGGAAGCAAAATAAAATCATTGACAATCATGCTAGTTTGTCTCCCAATATTTATCCTACGTGTGAGAATGTTTTGGTGAAAGAGGATGCAATCATGGATAATCATGACAATCATAGTTGTTCTTCTCTCGATCTACCTCAGCTACTTTTCAAGAAGGTATCTTGGTGTTAGAGGATCCAATCATTGAGCATCACAAGAATTTTGTTTGTTTCTCTCCTAACACCTCTCCCACTTGGGAAGATATTGTGGCACAAGAGGATGAAATCAAGTGTATAATACAAAAGATGCGAAAGTGATCAACTGTTGATCTGAGTGTGAGTCTTAATGCTTATAACTTCATAATGTAGCGAGTAGAAGGTGTTTAAATTTTAGTCTATTTGATGAGTTGTTTGTGCTTCAATGGAATTGTACCTTCGACATATGAGAGGTATATTATTATAAGTTCAAATTGATAGTGAGACACCCCTTATTCTTTCTTCTTTCTTTAGGAAAGTGAGTCCTTTGGCAGTGAGCCACCAATAATGAGACTTATTGTATTTGGTGTTGCAATTCATATATTAGTGAGCTAACCCTCACCGTGGTTTTTTCTTCTTGGGTTTTCCACATAAATCTAGTGTTTTTATGTGTTTGATGTGTTTGCATTACTTCTTTACATTTTTACATTCTGTTAATGCATGCTAAGGGTTTAATGGTGAATAAGGATTTAAGAACTAATATAGATCTAAATGTTGGTGAGGGTTTTTGTTCTTTTAAAAGTATACAACTAGTTCACCCCCCTCTTAGTTGTCCTATGCATTTAAAAATTTGTATTAGAGTTTTGGTTCCCAAGAAGAAGCTTAACTGCTTGAGATAGATCCAGATGGTGCATCTAGGAAAGGTGTCAAAGATCCCTTATTCAATGGAACAAATTTTACCTAACGGAAAGCTAGGATGGAGTCTTTCATAGTCACCCTTGGATTTGGTGTTTGATAGTCTATTGAAATAGGTTATACTATGCATGCAAATGGACCATCAAATAATGATGAGATCAAGGCATATGAGAACAATGGAAAAGAAAGGAATGCAATCTTGAGTGGTCTTACTAATTCATAACTTATGAAGGTTATAAGCTACAAGTTTGCTAAATATATCTGGAAAAGAGATAGAAGGAATCTATTAAGGATATGGAAAGGTCAAAAAAGTGAAGATATAGATCTGCAAATCCAAATTTGAAGCCCTAAGGATGTATAAAGTTGAAGATATTACTACTTGCATGCTCAAAGTTGATGAAGTTGTCAATTCCATCAATGTTCTTGAGCATCACGACAATCTTGTTTATTTCTCTCCTAGCACCTCGCCCATTTGGACAGATATTGTGGTACAAGAGGATGACATCAAGTGTGTAGTGCAAAATATGTGAAAGTGATCAAGTGTGTTGATCTAAGTGTGATTCTTAATGCTTATCATGACTTCCTAATGTAGTGAGAAAAAAGTGTCTATATTTTAGTCTATTTGATACATTTTGTGTGATTCAGTGGAATTGTAACTTCAACATATGAGAGGTGCATTGTTATAAGTTAAAACTGGTAGTGAGAAACCCCTTCTTTCTTATTTCTTTTGGATAGTGAGTCCTTTGGTTGTGAGCCACCAATAGTGAGCCTTTCTTTATGTTTCTAGGTAGTAAGCTTTATTGTATTTAGTGTTGCTAACCCTCACCATGATTTTTTCCTTCTTGTGTTTTCCATGTAAATCTAGTGTTTTAATGTGTTTGATGTGTTTGCATTACTACTTTACATGTTTACATTCTATTAATGTATGTTAAGGTTTTAATGGTGAATAAGGATTTAAGAACTAATATAGATTTTGAATGTTGATGAGGGTTTATGATATTTTAAAAGTATAGAACTAGTTCACCCCCCCTCATAGTTGTCCTATGCATCTAACAATTTGTATCATAGTTGTGGTTCCCAAGAAGAAGCTTAACCACTTGAGGTAGATCCAGATGTTGCATAGGAAAGGTGTCAAAGCTCCCTTATTCGATGGAATAAATTTTACCTACTGGAAAAGCTAGGATGGAGTCTTTCTTAGTCTCCCTTGGATTTGGTGTTTGGTATTCTATTGTTCAATAGGTTATAAAAATGATGTTATTTATGTTAAGGGTTCTTGAAATAATCTTCTAAGTGTAGGAAATTATGTAGCAAAGCATACAATCTTGTATTTCAAAATGGTGTTTGTGAAATAAAAAAAGGAAGCTTCGATATTCTGGTTGCTACTAAAACAAGGACAAGAGGTAATGTCTATCAACTCAAATTTAATGGTGCAAAGTGCTTTATGTCTCAAACTAATGAAAGTTGGATATGGAATAGAAGAACATGGGTCTCATAAATTTTGATAGCCTAGCAAGGATAAGTTCTACTAATATTGCACGAGAGATTTTCTAAAGATTACAAAGCCTATCAATGAAATATGCAAAGAATATCAAGTTGGAAAGCAAACAAAGGAAAAATTCAATGTAAAATAATTTTCTACCACAGGTCCCTTGGAGTTCGTGCATATAGATCTATGTGGACCTACTAGAATTAGAAGCTCATGTGGTGACTCCAGTATTTCATGTTATTAATTGATGATTATTCTAGAATGGTTTGGGTTGCATTTTTCAAAGAAAAATTAGAAGCTCTAAAGAAGTTTAAAGAATTTAAGGCTATGGTTGAGAATGAAATGAATATAAAAATCAAATGTTTGAGGTTTGATAGAGGTGGTGATTTTACTTCAAATGAGTTTAATTTTTTTTTTTTAAGATCATGGAATTAAGAGGCATTTATCAACTCCTAGAATTCCTCATCATTTAATGAAGTTGTGGAAAGGAAAAAGAGAAAAGTTTAGGAAGCAGCTAGGACAATGATGAAGGAAGATAATATTCTAGATATCTATTGGAGAGAAGCAATTCATACCACAATATACATTCTTAATAGAGGTCAAGCAAGAGAAAACAGTTCAAAGACTCCCTATGAGTTATTCTATTGTAAACCCCCTACTATGAAATATTTTAGAGTTTTGGAAGAAAATGTTATATCAAAAGAGATGAGGAAAACTTGGGAAAGTTTTATGTAAGATCTAACGAAGGAATATTCCTTGGATACTCTAAAAGAAGCAAGGCCCATCAGTGTTGCAACAAGAGATTGAAGAATATTGTTGAGACCACAAGTGTCAAAATGGATGAAGAACCACATTAGAGTTCAATACTAATAGTAGGATATCGATTTGATGAATCCCCTTGTAGTGAAGAAGAAAAGGCAAGAGAAAAAGGAAAAGAGTTGATAGTTAAAGAGAAAGAAGGTCCGAAAAAGAATCCTAAGTATGTATAGAAGAATCATTTAGAAGATAAGATAGTTGGAGATAAGAGAAAATGTGTGCTAACAAGAAGAAAAGCTACTATGATAGAGGAACAAGTGAATTTCTATTTACTTTCTGAGGTGGAACCAAAAATAATGATCGAGGAATGCAAAGATGAGAATTGGGTCAAAGAAATGAAGGAAGAGTTAGAACATATAAAGAAGAATTTAACTTGAGAACTAGTCCCAACCAAAAAAAAGGGCATGATTAGGACTAAGTGGGTATTCCAGAATGAACTAAATGAAGATGGAAATTTTTTTAGGAATGAGGCTAGACTTGTGTGTAAGGGTTAAGTTCATAGGTTGAAGGTATAGGTTTTGAGGAAACTTTTGCTCCAGTTGCAAGAATGGAAGCTATTAGGATGTTTTTATCTTTTGCAACACATAAAGATTTCAAAGTATATTATATGGATGTGAAGTCTGTATTCTTGAATGGTGAATTAGAAGAAGAGGTATACATTGAACAACCAAAAGGTTTTCAGTTGCAAAAGATGCAAATATGGTTCATAGATTGAATAAAGAATTGTATGGATTGAAGCAAGATCCTAGAGCTTGGTATGCAATGTTAGATAAGTACTTGTAGTAAGGATTCAAAATAGGTACTGTAGATAGAAATTTTTATTTCAAAGTTGAAGAAGAAAAAATATTGATTGTGGTGGTATATGTTGATGACATAATATTTGAAGGAAATGAGGATATGTGAAAGAGGTTTTCAGAGAAAATGCCAAAATAATTTGATATTTCAATGTGTGGGGAGATGAATTTCTTCCTTGGGTTGTAGATTAGTCAATCAAAGAATGGTATATTCATATCAGAGTCTATAAGTATGTTAAGGAATTGTTGAACATGTTTGGAATGGATGACTCTAAACAGGTATGTACTCTTGTGGTTACTAGTTGTAAGTTGAGCAAGAATGAAGAATCTCCTAAGATAGATCAAAGCAAGTATAGATCAATGATTGGTGGAATATTATATATTACTACTACTAGACTAGATATCATGCATTTAGTTTGTCTTGTGGCTAGATTTCAAGAAGTTCCTACAGAATCTCATGTTGCAACGGTGAAGAGGATATGAAAATATTTGAAGGGTATTCTAGATTATGGTTTTTGGTATCCTAAGGATACTGAATTTTCCTTTAGTGCATATACAAAGACAAATTGGTCTGGATGTGTAGATGATAGGAAAAGTACAAGTGGTGGTGATTTCTTTCTTGGAAGCAGGTTGGTTTCATGGATAAGTAATGTTGTGCAGTTTTTGCACACATGCCCCACTTGGAGTAGGGACCTTCTTTTCTGGTGTCTTTTGACCTTTGGTTTTATTGGACTTATCATTTTAAGGTCTTGATAGACCTTTCCCTGAGGCTTGAATTGATTGAAATTGAGTTTTAAGAAAAATCCAGGTTTTCACCTGACCCCGGGATTTTTCGGCTCCGGCAGATTTTCCCGGGCCTTGGTTCTTTGTCCGTTTCTGGCTGGATTCTCCGAATCCGAGTTTCTGCTTGATCCCGGGATTTTTCAGTTCTGGTGGATTTTCCCAGTCTATGCTAAAGTCCCGAACTTCGTCATTTCCCCGGTTTCTGCATTTCCGCGAAATCTGCATTTCCGCGTATTTTGGGTTTTTCCAAAATTTTGTCCTAGGCTCGGGTTTCCGGATTTGTCAGAAGTGTCTTGTCGCACATTAATGACTGAGGTACCTTTGCTCAGACGAGTATATGGGCAGATTTAGGGCATTTTGAACATCATTTCAACTTCATTGTTCACTTGCTGATTGCTCTAGCGATTAAGAGTTTCATCTGAGCTTTGAGGTTTGATTCGGATTGCTAGTGTGTGGATTCATTGGAGTGCTACTGGTTAAAGTTTTGTTGCTTGGACGCGCTTGTTTCGTGGTTTCTTCCCAGAGCTTGAATTTCATCTGCATTGATCCATGGTAGGTTGTCGTTGGCCCTGTCATTTGTTTGCATGATGATTGAGTGTTTCTGCACTGAATGATGATAATTTCGGGTCGGCCCTTGCTTGATTATGATCCCGTATTTATAGAGTTAGGGTTTGACCCACTTTTTTTGTGAAACCACATCACCTGTGCCCCGATGAGCTTGTATTTTCCTATTAAGACAACGGGTGCGTCTGTTTGAAGGGTTCTAGGTTAGATTACTTACCCTCTTAGTACGAAATCCGCCATGTGCAAAGTTGAGGTTTTCGTGGTGCTTGACCTTGAATAATGGATTAAGTTGTGATCTTCCAATCTCGCCCTTGTATTATGCTGACCCCCGTCTAGTGAGGATTTGGAGTGCCTTAGACTGATCTTCATCCATGATATGTTAAACCTCGGGCTTACTCTAGTTTCAATGGCGGGAGGGATTTTTATCAAAATTAGGGCATCATTGATTCGGCATAAGAATTCATCATTTGAGGGCGTAAGAAACGTTGAAATCCTTTGCACTCTGAATTTTATTGATTATCATCAATTTTTAGAGTATTAGGATTTGAGTAGAAAAGATTACATGATCATTTAATCGCCAGTTTGCGGCTTATTCTTCGTCGGGTTCCCGTGGTGTCCACAAAATTTCCACAAACCCGGTTTTTCCCAGTTTAGGATAATTCTGTGGACTGGAGTAATTTTCGAAATGCTTCTACCTATCCGCGAAAATCTATCCCATCCGGATTTTTCCGGTTTTCCTGTTTGGTCTTATCCTTTTGATTTTTCAAAGGTAGGATTGATGGAATTAATCTTGAATGCTTATTTCTTGCTTCCAATGAGAAAATTGCATGATAATCTAATGATCTTTCAGTTGAACTAACGATTTATTGGACTAATGATGTTTCAGCAGCGAGAATCCGTCTGGGTCGGATTTCTCTGAAATTCTGCCCCGACTGGTTTTTCCTGATTTGCGATATTTTCCTGGACTGCATTATTTTTCTGGACTTTCAAGGATTAGCAGTTTGCGATAGATTTCAATTGTTTTATGTGATTTATGTTGATCTTTTGGTTGGAATATAAACAATAATTGAATACTAACGATGTCTTTTGTGCGTGTAGGCCAAATCAAGCAAGGCTGCGGCCGAGAAATCTAAGGGTGGCTCAGAGGGGTCATCCATTTCTGAGGCAGAACGATTAAGATTAGACGTCAAGAGTCAGCTTCCTAAGAGCAGGATATCCTCCATATGGTCCAAGGTGTCTGACACCAATGTTGGGGCCTGGAGATATGAAGAATTCAAGCAGAGGATAGCTGAGAAGGATCTGTCAGCCTTAAGGCAGGGAATGATGAAGTCCGAACTTGTGCACGTGGCTGGGTTTCCTCCAGCAATCCAGTGTTATGAACTGATACTTGAATGTGCCCGACAATACGATTTTGATACACAAAGGGTGGTCAGCACCGAGGGAAGGGTCTTGGCAAACTTCAGTCCTGCCTCCATTGCACAAGCCTTCGACATTCCTGACCTTCCTTCAGTGTGTGCTCTGAACATAGAAATGGCTAGAACATACTATGAGAATGAGCCAATCAAGGCCCAACAGATAATCAACTCATGGTTAGAGAAACCAAAGTCCCATCATTCTAAGCTGCCCAAGCAATTGCATAGAATCAAATTCAGATCTGATATCTATGATGCCATAACATTTTTGAGCAGGGTAGCTAGTTTGAAGACTGCCAGGGTGTTAGAGAACTGGATGGTCCACGTGATCACCAAAATTGAGCAAGGGACCAACTATCACTGGGCAGGACTTATCAGCTCTGAGATTGATAGACAATTAAGGAACGTCTTGGAGACCAAGAAATTCACCATGTCCTCATATGTGGTGTATGTACTAGCCAGATCCTACCCATAGAGGGGTTTGAATCCACGAGGGACGTTGGGTCAAGACATAATTTATGAAGTTTATCCAGAGCTGCATTTGGGACACAAGGACTACAGAAGGGCTAATGACGCATTCACAATGCATATTACCCGGATGTTATAGAATGCTGAGCACATGAGACTGTCAGATGGGGCCAAAGGGCTGATAAAGAATTATGGAGCGTGGTTTATCCAATTTACCACTTTCACCTACATTCTGATTGATGGATGCCCAGTTGCTCCATACAGGTTGCCAAGATACCCCACCGATCACATTGTTTTGTTGGAGGTTGTGAGACAAATTTGTGAATTTGATGCCATTGTGAAGAGGGAGAAGCATAAGACAGGCTTTGGTGGAGACTTCCCTCTCGGGATTGGTGTGGCAGAAATGTGCCCTTCCATCCAATCAGCCCACACTGTAGGAGAAGAGTTGGTAGCATATGGTCTCTCCTACCATTCCAAAAGGATGAAATTTGATATCACAAGGGAGGCTCAGAAGAAGCGCACAAGGGAATACCGGCACAAGGATGACCTGGAAGACTATTGGGTCAACATTAAAGATGACCTTGAGGTGAGAAAGAAGAGATATTCCAGACTCCCTGTTGGGGCAATCTGACAATATAATGTCAAGTTGACCCCCGATCAACTAGAGGATGATGGAAATCTGGTATAGGACCATGCCTATGAAGCTGTGAAGGACACGTCCATCAGAGAAATCAATTGGGTTGAAGGAGAGGTCACGGAGTTGGAAGACCTAATGGCTCTGGTCATGAAATTTACCTCCTCTTGGTTGAAACATAAAATTTGGGAGTTGGAAAGTGAGAAGGTAACTTGTACCTTCGATTTGATGGGGAATCTCAATCCTATGTCCACTTCTGAGGAATCCGGGGAAGATGACCCCAAAGGGAAAGCTGCCAAGACCTCACCGTTCAAGATAAAAATCAAAGGACCCAAGGAAAGTGGGCTTGGAGCAAAAAGGAAGCCAAAAGGAAAAAGGAGATGACAGACTTTGAAGCTAAGTAAGTCCTCTGATGAGGAAAAGTCAGAAAAGGTAGAGGAGGAATATGTTCCTCCACCACCAAAGAAAACCAGAACAACTCGGGTCTCCAAGAAGAAGGTTCAAGATATATCAAAGGACGAGCCTCCGATTGTTGATGTAGAAAGTTCAGGAGGAGAGAAAACAAAAGTTTATATGAGAAGATATAGGACTCCCTCTTCGAGGGACACTGTGCAAAAGGTGGAAGCTCCGTCAAAATCACCAACCGCAAAACCATCCAAGGCTGTTTCTCCTCCACCAGGCGCACCTGAGCCGGAAATTCCAGAGGAACATGAAACCAGCAGAGAGGCAGAGCCCTTCAAGGAAGGGAAACTCTTTAGTGAGGCAGCGTGGCTGGAGGTTGAAGAGGAGGAAAGGCATACTTCTCCTTTGGTGCAGTATGAAGATTCCCTGGAAAGTGACAGAGGCCACGGATCGCCTGAGCCGGAAGAAGACATCCCTGTTAGAACCCCATCACTGGTACAACCAGAGGTGGAACTTGAAGAAATTTATCAAAGTGAGTAACTACCTAAGAGGGAGGAGGATACAATAACTGTAGAAGAAGAAGAGAAAATGACATAATAGCTGGAAGAAACAAGAACAGAAGAAATCCAGGCAGAGCTTGCAGCCCCGGACTGGCTTGAAAAGGAGCTCACAAGAAAGAAACAAGTGGTAATTGAAGACACTCCCTTGGATTGGGATGAGATGCTGCCAAAAATTGGAAAAGGGAAGAAGAAGAGGGCAGCTAGGGTGGTGTCCAAGGTAGAAAGAGATGAGGCAAACAACAGGGTTATCCACATTGCCACTCCTACCGCGGACAAGACAAGAGAGGATGTCACCGGCCAAGATTACAGTGTGCAAACGATCAACCTTGGGCAGGCATCCATGGAGCGAGACATTGAGGAGTATGAGGGGTCCAGTGCCGTGATCATTGGGAGGTTGAGAAAAGAGACCCAGACCAAGCAGGAGTTGAAGAAAGAGAATGAGAGGTTAAGGAAATGCTTGGAGGAGGTAATGAAACCCTTGCAATCCCTCCATCCTTCTTCTGCCACCCCTGGATTTCTGCCCAAAGAAACTATCTCTGAGATTGAGAAAATGAAGACCTCTGCCCAAGCTACAGTGGATTGGCTGAAGGGGGTGCAAGCAAAGGGAGATAATGCAATCAAGGACATCCTATCAGTTGGAAAGGATGCGGTTAGGGCTAAGGAGCTGCTGGAGTAGGTGTTATCTCAAGACAAAGAGGATGTTGACCTCTTGCTGCAGAAGTCCAGGGTCATTATGGGGCATGGTAAGGAACAACTAGCTACAGATGGGATTCTTCCTTCCTCCAGAATGGATGAACCCTGGGAATGGTTCGAGGCTTTGCAAATTAGGAAAAAGGCCATGAAAAAGATTCAGAAACGGAAGAAATAGATTGATGGGGATCTCGCTGTAGTGTATGATGGATGCATTGCATTCTTTGAGGTGATGACCGGCAGGAGGAAAATTGCTCCCAAATATTTGAGCCTGGAACATCTAAGAGAGTGGTGGCATGAAGTTTATGCTCCGGATGCTGAGAGTGTTATCACTGGCCACCAGCTTGATGATGCGGCCACATATCTGGCAGTGATGGACAAATATCTGGCCAACAAGGAGGATTGGGATAAAATTGTTGAGCGGTCCAAGGAAGAGATTGACTCTATTAAATGTCGGCTTAGGGTATTGCCTTTGCCACCTGTCACCGAGCTGGATGGAACATTCTTGACGGTGTAGGGTTCATTGGAGAAGAAAGGATAAGGGAAGTGACAGTTAATGCCTATTTTGAGATTTGTGCTTCCCTATTATCATAGGGTATGCATTGGACCGGACTACATTGGGGACTGTGTCAAGGCCGACCTTGATGGTGAATGGCATTTAATGTGTGCCTTAGTTTGATTTTCCTTAGGCCGACTTGTTTTGGGCAGTTATATTTATTTTGTAAATGTTTGGCAGGGCCGACATTCATTGGGATTTGCTATAAATAGGAATTCTTGCCTCATTGTAAAGGGTTAGCTAGACAGTAATAGAAATAAGTAAGAGCAAGAATTAGAGTACTTTGTAGTAGGAATAATATTCAGTTTTTTGAAGCAAATACTATATCAGAACAGTGGAGTTGTTGCATTCTTTTGATGGTTTAATACAATTGAAGACATTGTGGTTTTCCTGGTGCAATCTCTTGTGTTATTTCATCTTGCATTGTTCTGTTGTTCTATCTTTCAAATTGCTTGGAGATTTAGGGTTTAGTGTTCTAAATTAAATAATTTTAGTTTGATGAATGATGTTTATTGATTTCGTATTTGGAATGTTTGTAGTAATCTCCGGTCTATACTCCTAATAACTATCTGATTGTAGTAGGCTAGTGAAGTCAACCTGGACCATATATTCATATGTGCTTAAGTTCGATTGTAGATGAAGGTCTATGATTTGAAAATCTATATACCTTAGAAGATTGCACCATTCTTGTGATATTGTATTGTGGGTTGATCAAGGATTGGTTATTTGAGATTGGTCCATTCCAGACATCTATCATTTGCATTGTTTATCTTAGGAATAGTTTAGGTTTCATCACATCTTTGCACCCTCATCTTTTGCTATTTCTTTATCATTTGGTTATATTTAGGATTATAGATCATCATATTGCAAAATCTGATAAATTGGAAAGATACAGTTTGCTTGTAGTAAGGTCCCTTTGTGATTACCAACATTTTCACATAATTATCTGAGTTGTTTATGCATTGTCATGACCTGACACCCAAGAGACCTTGGGGTGATTTTCAGTGATTTATTATTGAAGATTACCTTTCAAGAGAGATAGAATATTGTATTCTGTCTGAGTTGTTGCTGTGTAGAAAACACCATCAATAGATTGGCGCTAGAAGGAGGGCCTGAATGAGCACACTAGATCATTTCTTGAATGCCATCTCTCCTGAAAGATATAGAAGAAATACTAGATCTACCGCAGGAGAGGAGGGTTTACAAGAATTAGAGTTCCCCACTAGGTCAAGAAGGACTCGAGAAAGGGGAGAATCATCATCACTCATGCCTTCACCAGCATCATCCACATCATCACATCCTGAGGTTGAGGCTATACCCATCCCTGAGGCCGTTCCTATTCAACAGCCTCAGCCCACCATAAACCAACCACAACCACCTCCCCCACTCTTACCGATGGCTTTCCTAGCTAATAATCCATCCCCTTTGTCTTTTAATGCTTACAATTTAATTCCCAAAAACCTTGAGCACTTTTGTTCAAAATTCCATGTCAATGATCCAAACAGGACTGCAGAAGAACATGTAAGTATTTTTCAAACATGCCTCAAAGACAGAGGGATTGTTCATGAGGATGTTGCCTGTAGGTTGTTTCCTTATTCATTAGGAGAAGAGGCCTTTTACTGGTACAACCACCTCCCTTCTGGTTCAATCCTTAATTGGAATGATCTTGAAAAGGCCTTTTTACAGAAGTTCAGAATACCTATCAGTGCCAATGAGTTATACCTGCAGTTTATCAAAGTTAAGAGAGAGGTTAATGAACCAATATCCAGTTTCAATAATAGGTTTCACCGTGCATTCACCAGACTTCAAGATCCATATGTTTTAGATGATAATACAACCCTGGGAGTCTATTATGAAGCTCTAGATAGTCTCACAGCAACCTTCCTGAAATGGAGACCCAATCCTCCAGGTACCCTAACTGATGCCTATACAAAGGCTGTTAAGCTCAGTACAGATTTTAGACAACACTTGACATGACCATTACCATCTCTAGGACTAGTTGCACATCCCAACCAGGTTCAAGCAGTAAACCATGTGCTTGCTAGTCACACTCCAATCATGAATTCAGTTCCTCAATTACCTTTGGTGCCACACCCTGGTCATCCCATGAACCAGGCTTCCCCAATGACGAACTTCCCTCAACAGCAGGTTAATCAGCCTATGTATCTGTCACAGTTGAATAGCTTCCCTGCTTATTTGCAAAATTCTGAGGTGTTGCATCAGTCTATGGGATCTGCTACAATGTCTGCCCCTCCTCAGAATAATCCATCCCATATTCCTTATCGAGATTCAAATAGGGAGAGGATTGATGAAATTGATGAACAGATAAAGAAGCTCAATCTGGAGGTAACCTATCTAAGAAATTAGAATAGCCAATTACAAGTTGCCCAGAAGAATATACAATCCAATCAAAATAGAGAGTTTCCGCAAGGACAACGTAATGACAGAGGGTTCTACAATGATAGGGGTTATAACCAGGACAGGGGTTATAACAATGATAG
>VDFB02386163.1:55637-156006 GCA_007258455.2 Sequoia sempervirens | reverse complement strand
CCATCTCCCCCTCTTTGATTGACTCCCTCTTTCTATCTCTATCTCTCCTTCTCCCTCTTCCTCTCTCCTTTCATCTCTTTGTTTATATTTATCTCTCTATATGTCTTTATCTTTATCTTTGTCTTTGTTTTTGTCTTTGTCTTTCCCAATTTATATTTATCTCTCTATCTCTTCTTTATATGCCTATTTCCCCTCCCCCTCTCCCTATCACTTCCTCTTTCTATATCTCTCTAATTCTCTCTCCTATCTCTATTTCTCACCCTCCATTAGCCTCCCTCTCTATTTATTTATACATATCTATCTCCCTCTCTATCTCTCTCCATATCTCTCTTACTCATACGCACGCACTCCTTGTTTCTCTCTCCCTATCTCCAGCTCAATCTCTACCTCATTATATATGCATTTATCTTTACCCCTAAATCTTTCCTTCTCTCTACCCCTCTCTATATATCAATTCCTATCTCTATAATTATATTTCTATCTCTCCCTCTCTCCCACTCTCTATATATTTATCTCTTATTGATCTATATCTATCCCTTTGTCCTCTCTCTTTATCTCTCCCTCTCTCTCTCCAATTCCCTCTCCTCCATCTCCATCTCTATCTCTAACTTCCTCTTTATCTCTATCTCCTTACCCCCCCCTCTCTCTCTCTCCCTCCCCCTCTTTTTGTCCACATATCTCCCTCTCTCTCCCTCTCTCCTATTTCAAACATAGCATTAGCCTATTGGTAATGGAGCCTTATCATCTTCCTGATTCAAAGATTTTTTTTTTAGTTGTGTTTAGATCCTTGTAAGTAAATGCATATTTGATTTGAAGCTATCACTTCTCCATTAAGACCTTTGTTGCACAAACAAAATCAATTTTTAAATATTCCACCAATTGACCTCATGTATACTACACAAATGTATGTAAACAATAAACCAAAAAAATTCCTAATTGACTATCCACACTTCTTCAATGTACCCATTACACACCAAGATGCAATTGCTAGTATTTATTCTTTAATCATAAAACTAATTACCTTCATTTATTATATTTAATGTTAAAATTAAATTGACCCTCAATTCCCACTTCTCAAATATTTTACTTATTTTTATATACATATTATTTAATTTTCGTTTATGCAAAATGGTAATAAATAAAAAACCTTTAAAAAATGGATTACTAGAAGGGTGGAGAAATGCAAGCTATATTTAGACCTAAGAAGAAGTGAAAAGAAATCCACCTTGTAGGTGGTACTACCCCACACATTACGGAATATTATTTGAGGACTTTCCGTCACTCCAAAAATTCTATATTTGTTCCCCTTAAATTTATGCATGTTTTTTGGGAAAACGTATTTGGCGTGTTCATAGCTTGTAAACTTCAACATTTCAAAGGAAATTTGTTGCCTCCAAGTTAGGAGTGGAGTGGAGTAGCATTAACGAAATTCAAACAATTTCTTGGGGTTTTAGTTATTTTTATTATTATTAATATATATGTGGTTTCAAGTTAGTCAAATGAAGTTGACATGGGTATGGGAATTTGAAAAGTTGTTGGCAAGTACTTTTAGTTTAGTGGTTTGATTGTTATTGATTTATTTTAGTTTTTGTATAGTTTTAATATAAATTGGTGGGGTGATTTTATTTCATTTTTTTTTATATGAATTATTTATTATATTTTAATATAAAAATATAGAGCTTTTCATTATAATATTTGATTGTTTTCGATGATGTAATGAAGTATTTTATTTATTTTTTATTTTTTGTTTTATTATTTTTTTAATATTTTAATAATATTTGGAAATGGATAAATAAATAATTAAGTTTTTCAACAATTGATAAGTTATAAGGTCTACACAATATTTTTTGAGGCTAGATTTAATATTGAGAAATTTTCAAATATTTAATCAGTGGAGTTTTTAAAATTTAATATGTCAAGTAACTCTATAATGGTAGCACAGCATATAAGTGGTGAGCAAATCTGTGAAAGAAAAACAAAATTCTACTTTCTATTGATTTTTCAATTATTAAAAAGTGAACAGTATCATAAAATTTTATTTTCAATGTTTAATTTTAATAATTTTATTTAATTATAATAATAAATATATCTCTAAATTTATATAACAAAAATTATGAAATGATTTTTTTAAAAATACAATAAAATATTTAATACTATACTTTTAAATTAAAATAACAGAAATATAATAAACAATTTATATAAAAAAATAGATAAAATAAAATCACTCCACAAATCTATATTAAAATCATTATTAAAAAAAATCAAACCAAACTTTTCAAAAGCTTTTGAAAACAAAAAATTACTTGTATTGAAAAAGAAACTGTCCATGATCATTCCAATTTCATTTGACTAATTTCATCCTCGTTTCAATTCCGTTATTATGCAATCTTAACTTGGAAGCAACAAATTTCCTTTAAAATGTTAAAATTAAAGTCCCATTTTAAGGCTTTACAAGTCGCGAACACGCCAAGTACGTGTTCCCGCCGGCCATAAATTTATGGGGAACAAAACGAGGAGTGTACATAAAGAAAACAATCAAACTCATTTCTACACATAGAACTTTTCACTTGTTCTTAGCTTTTAAATTTAGCTTAGATTTCTCCACCCTTCTAGTAATTTTTTTTAATAAAGATATTTTATTACCATGTTACATAATTGTGAAGGAAAATTAACCTACCTTCTATTTAATTTAGGTTGAATTAATAAGACGTATAAAAATTAAAATATTTGATAAATAAGAATTGAGGGTAGCATAATTTGTGGGTGTCTTTCTATCATTTTTTAAAATGTTGTACTATTTTTTTTATTAAATAAAGTTAAATAGAATATATTCATAATTAACATTTGTACTTAAAGGAGATTCAAGGATTACAACGATCGAAAATTATATGTATGTTAATATGTTAGAGAGCATGTGTGTGCATGGATGCACTGCAAATTCTAGTTGTATGTGGCTAGATTAAACAATTAATAATAAGCGCTAAATAATGGAATGAAATAAACATAGACAAGTTTAGATTCTTTTCTTAAATAATGAAATATTTTGCATACAAATTTAATACATAAAGCAATACAAATGAAAAAAGAAAGTTGTCATCAAATTGACAATAAGCATTGCAAATGGAAATAAAATGTTCCCATCCAATTGTCAAATCAATATTTATTTGACTTTTATGTGATAAGTGAGATTTAAGAGGCTTTTACCTAATATTTTGGAGGCTTTTACCATTAAACGACAGTTGAAACTTGTTTTTGACGACTCAACAGTGGTGTGCAAGCATTAAAAACCATATTTTAGGGTTTGATAAATAAACCAATTTGGTTTTGGAAATAAGGTCCACCTTTGAAAACTCTATTGTGATCTGCCATGCAATTGAAAGTCACCATGAAGTAACTATTCGTCAACAACATTATTTCCATCTTGCCCTTCAGAGACCATGTCCGTTGAGCCCATGACTCCAAAAATTATAGTGAAAAACTCATTCTCATGAATTTGCAAAGCAAAGAATGTTTCGAGAAATACTCGATATCTTCCACAATAAATCCTAGTTGGATTACCAACACCAGCCTTTCTTTGCATCTTTCTAACTATCCATTGATTTTTGGAAGTCGAGGGCCTCCAGAAAGAACAAACCCTCCAACCCTAAGATTGTTATGAAACAAACTATTCTCAACCACCCTCATTCCAACAATCCAAAGATAACATGTCCTAGGGATTTATGCTTAGGGTTGCATGTCATTTGGTTAAGGATATGATAATTCACCTTTAAAACCTCTTCAATATGTCCATTGCACACTTAGGATGAAAATAGATAGAGAGAGAAAGAGAGAAAATAAAGAGAGAAATAGAGAAATGGAAAGAGATAGAAAGAGATAAAAAGAGAGATAGAGATTCAAAAATAGAGGTATAGATATAAAGGAATAAATATGGAGAGAGGAAGAGACATGAAGAGAGATATAGAAAGAGAAAGGAAGAGAGAAGAGGAGAGACATATAGATAGATATAGTCACATAAAGAGATAGAGAGAGATAGATAAATATAAATAGGAGACAAAAATATATAGAGAGGTTGAGAGATCAAGAGATAAAGAGGAAGGGGGAGAGAGAAGGGAGATAAATAGGGATAAAAAAAATAGTAAGGGGAGAAAGATAGGGAGAGGGAAATAGACAAAGAGAATAAATGAGAGAAAGATAGATAGAGGAAGAGAGAAGGGAAGACAAATATAGAGAAAAATAGGGGAAAGAGAGGAAGATAGAGATTGAGAGAATAAATAATATAAAGAAAGGGAGACAAAAATAGAAAGATTTATCCCTCTTTCTCTTCCCATATTTATATGATATCTCCCCATATTTACTTCTCCCTACCTCTCTCTATCTCTCTCTATATATATATATCCATCTCTCTACCTCTCTCTATATAACTTCCTATCTCTATCCTATCTTTCTATCCCTCTCTCATTATCTTCTTCTCTCTTTGTATCCCCCTCTTTCTATCTCTATTTCTCTCCCTATCTCTATCTCCTTACCTCTCCTTACATTTCTTTCTCTCTTTCCCCTTTATCTTCCCCACTACATATCTCTCTATCTCTCCCTCTCTCTATCCATATCTCTCCATCTCTCCCTATCTCCCTATCACCTCCTCTCTATATTTCTCAACTTCTCTATCATCCCTCCCTATCTATCTATATATATATCCCCCTTTCTCTATCTATCTCCCTCTCTATTAATTTTTAATATCACCTAAACTTTATCTCTCACTCTTGCCCTCTTTATTTCTATATTTCCATTTCTCCCCCTTCCTGTCTATTTATAACTCATTATCTCTCTCTCTCTCTCTCTTATTTACTCCATCTCTCCTAGTCTCTCTACCTCTCTCGATATATCACTTCCTATATATTTATATTTCTCTCTCCATCTCCCCCTCTTTGATTGACTCCCTCTTTCTATCTCTGTCTCCCCCTCTCCCTCTCCCTCTCTTTTTTCATCTCTTTGTTTATATTTATCTCTCTTTATCTGTGTTTGTGTGAACCCCAATCCAAATACCTGCAAAAAAAAGAGAACAAACACATTAAGTTAGTGATTGCAAGCATGAACAAGGATTCCCCATGAAATCCATTTACACAACTCAAATTAGGAAAGAAAACAATTAAGAACACAATGAAACAAGAAAATAGATTCAATCCTAATTAGAATAGCAAAAATATGATCCCATGGGGGAATTGGTGCCAATTTGATGTGAAAATTGGCCCTTTCCCAATTCCTAAGATGTAAGCTTGATGTGTTGAAGAGATTTGATCCACTTTGTTGACGAAGAATGAGAGCTCCAAGCCAAAAATCTGCAAAAACCTAGCTAAGAACTCAAGATTGATGGATGGAAATGACTAAATATTTTAGCATAATAACTTTGCATAATTTGTGGATGATCAAATGAGGATATGAGCTATGTATTTATAGAATGTCAAGATGGATGAATGTCCAAATTTGAGGAATGTGGGACTAACATTCATCCAATGGTATGATGCCACTTGTCAAACTATGAATGGATGGAGGATGTGCAAGTTTTGAGGATTGTTCCAATAAATGCATATTTTTGAATTTCAAATTTGTTGAAATGATTTGCAAGAGGGAATGGAAAATGCAATAAATGCCACTTGGCTCAAGGCAAAGGACGTGTAAGATGAAGTTATTGCCTTGTTGGATGTACATGTTGACTTGGAATTTTTGAATTCAAACTTGGAGAATATTCCAAAAGATGCCTTGTGAGGAAATAGAGATTTAATAAATGAATTAAATATATTTTCATGTGCAATTTGCAAAATCTAGAGGATGGGACATGACAAGAGATTAAATTAATCAAGGGTTAATTAATTTAATGAGATATTAGATGATGTGACCTATTTGACTCAAATTTATGGATTTATTTAAATCAAATAAGCGAGGAATATGATAAGAGAATAATTAAATAAGGATTTTGATTTATTTAATTAAAAGAGATGGTATAGATTAAATCAAATAAGGTTTTAATTTATTTAATTTAATGGATAGACTTTAGAGATTTAATCAAATAAAATTGATTATTTAATTAAATATGGATAATTAGATCAGATGGATTGATTTAATTAACAAAAGAGAGAGACTTGATTAAATAACTGGTTTATTTAATTAAGGGAGGAATATTGATGAATTTAATCAGATAAGGAGATTTGATTAAATGGTTAGACCGAGGGACGATTCAGGATGAAACAATGTTAGTAGTCAGAATCAGATGCCCAATGTCAATCAGTATATTTTATGTGTCTACAGTGTTTACCTTTATCTTTTTCTTTGTTTTTGTATTTTTCTTTGTCTTTTTCTTTGTCTTTGTCTCTCTCTCTCTCCCTCTCTATCTTTCCCAATGTATATTTACCTCTCTATCTCTCCTTTATATGCCTATTTTCCCTCTCCCTCTCTATCACTTTCTCTTTCTATATCTCTCTAATTTTCTCTCCTATCTCTATTTCTCACCCTCCATCGGCCTCCCTCTGTATTTATTTATACATATCTATCTCCCTCTTTATCTCTCTCCATATCTCTCTTACTCATACACACACACACACACACAAACACACACTCCTTGTTTCTCTCTCCCTATCTCTAGCTCTATCTCTATCTCTATCTCTATCTCTCCATATTTAAATTCTTACACATCTTTCTCTATCCCTATCTCATTATCTATGCATCTATCTTTACCCCTATATCTTTCCCTCTCTCTGCCCCTCTCTATATATCAATTCCTATCTCTATAATTATATTTCTATCTCTCCCTCTCTCCCACTCTTTATATATTTATCTCTTTTGAATCTATATATATCCCTTTGTCCTCTCTCTTTATCTCTCCCTCTCTCTCTCCAATTCCCTCTCCTCCATCTATATCTCTATCTCTAACTTCTTCTTTATCTCTATCTCCTTACCCTCCCTCCCCCTCTTTTTGTCCACATATCTCCCTCTCTCTCCCTCTCTCCCTATTTCAAACATAGCATTAGCCTATTGGTAATGGAGCCTTATCATCTTCCTAATTCAAAGGTTTTTTTTAGTTGTGTTTGGATCCTAGTAAGTAAATGCATATTTGATTTGAAGCTATCACTTCTCCATTGAGACCTTTGTTGCACAAACAAAATTAATTTTTAAATATTCCACCAATTGACCTCATGTATACTACACAAATGTATATAAACAATAAACCAAAAAATTCCCTAATTGACCATCCACAATTCTTCAATATACCCATTGCACACCAAAATGTGATTGCTAGTATTTATTCTTTAATCATAAAACTACTTACCTTCATTTATTATATTAAATTGACCCTCAATTCCCACTTCTCAAATAATTTACTTATTTTTATATACATATTATTTAATTTTCCTTTATGTAAAATGGTAATAAATAAAAAACCTTTAAAAAATGGATTACTAGAAGGGTGGAGAAATCTAAGCTATATTTAGACCTAAGAAGAAGTGAAAAGAAATCCACCTTGTGGGTGGTACTACCCCACACATTACGGAATATTATTTGAGGACTTTCTGTCACTCCAAAAATTCCATATTTATTCCCCTTAAATTTATGCTTGTGGAAGGCATGTTTTTTGGGAAAACGTATTTGGCGTGTTCATAGCTTGTAAACTTCAACATTTCAAAGGAAATTAATTTGTTGCCTCCAAGTTAGGAGTGGAGTGGAGTAGCATTAACGAAATTGAAACAATTTCTTGGGGTTTTAGTTATTTTTATTATTATTAATATATATGTGGTTTCAAGTTAGTCAAATGAAGTTGACATGGGTATGGGAATTTGAAAAGTTGTTGGTGAGTACTTTTAGTTGTTTAGTGGTTTGATTGTTATTGATTTATGTTAGTTTTGTATAGTTTTAATATAAATTGGTGGGGTGATTTTATTTCATTTATTTTTATATGAATTATTTATTATATTTTAATATAAAAATATAGAGCTTTTCATCATAATATTTGATTGTTTTTTATGATGTAATGAAGTATTTTTATTTATTTTTTTATTTTTTTATATTTTAATAATATTTGGAAATGGATAAATAAATAATCAAGCTTTTCAACAATTGACAAGTTATAAGGTCTACACAATATTTTTTGAGGCTAGATTTAATATTGAGAAATTTTCAAATATTTAATAAGTAGTGAAGTTTTTAAAATTTAATATGTCAGGTAATCTATAATGATAACACGACATATAAGTGGTGAGCAAATCTATGAAAGAAAAACAAAAATCTACTTTCTATTGTCATGTGCAATAATTTTTTATTGATATTTTCAATTATTAAAAAGTGAACAGTATCATAAAATTTTATTTTCATTGTTTAATTTTAATAATTTTGTTTAATTATAATAATAAATATATCTCTAAATTTATATAACAAAAATTATGAAATGTTTTTTTCTTAAATAAAATAAAATATTGAATACTATACTTTTAAATTAAAACAAACAATTTATATAAAAAAATAGATAAAATAAAATCACTCCAGAAATCTATATTAAAATCATTATTAAAAACAATCAAACCAAACTTTTCAAAAGCTTTTGAAAACAAAAAAATTAATTGTATTGAAAAAAAACTGTCCATGGTCATTTCAATTTCATTTGACTAATTTCATCCTCGTTTCAATTCCGTTATTTTTTTTATATTGAACAAAGCGGGTAAAAATACAATGAAAAGATAAAAAATGCAGTCCAAAAAAATGGACAGCGAAGGAAAGAACACAACAGCCCAGAAAGGCAAGAGTACAACTCACAATGAAATCATATAACCATTACAACCAATAATAACCGAAGGTCTGTAGCAACCAACAGTTCACTTGAAACATAACATAAATTACAACGTACAGATTACATATTAAACTTGAAAAACAATTGCAGCTGCTTGGCACAACGGAAGTCCCCTTCATGGTGTTGCAGAAACTGGTATTTGATGATGTCTAGACGTTGACTATAATCAACATTTCCTTTCCGATTCTTCCTTAGCTAAAAACATAGAAAAATAAATTGAAACATCATTTCTGAGTAAAACTTTTGAATGTCTATTTGTTGATGCAAAATGTGATTGGCAAACATAGCTGAACATCTACTTTTCCAAAGATGAAGCAAAATACACTGTCTCATAGAATCAGCAATTATATTTTTATGAAGACTAATTCCAAACATAGCCTCTTTCCATCGTAAAGCATGATAAAAAATAGCAGATAAGCGGATAAAAACAATATTCCATTTCTTTTTTGCTCTATAACAGTCCCAAAAGATATGTTTCAAGTTTTCTTTATGTTGACAAAAAGGGCACCTGGTAGCTTGTGTCTTTAAAAATTTTATGCTCTCCCCTACAGAGAGTTTGTGATGCAGGATTTTCCAGGCCAAAATTTGGGCATTTGCTTCAGCCTTCGACCTCCAAATTTGCGCACTTAGCAATCTCCATTGCTTTTCTGAAAATTTATACTGCCATTTCCAGTTAAGTCTTGGGTTTAAATTCATACTAGGTAGGAGTTCAAAGTATATTTTCTTCAAAGGGAAACAAAAGACGGAGTACTTGCCCAACCAAAGCCAATCCTTGAAGAAGTTACAACATAGAGGGGTGCAAATTTTCATAAGGAGCTCTACAGGAACCAGTGACTTCAAGAAAACCATGAAACTTTTAAACCTGTTAGTTAAACTAAAAGCATGCTCAGCCTCTTGCCAATTGATCCAATCCAGGGAGGAGAAGTCCCAAAGGTCTCCAAAATTTTGCACCCCTTTATTAAACAAATAATGAGATTGCCGAGGGAAGGTGACAACAAGAGGTTGTCCTTGATATTGCACAAGCTTATTCAACCAAATGGAAGAGCTAGCGAAGCTGAAACCATGCTGCAAAGAACCTTCTTTCCAATATAAAAAATTACAGACTTGTTGCCAAGCCTTCCAGATGGATTGCAACGAGAAAGAAGCTTTCACACAGAAAAAAGGAGCAAGTAGAATTTTATCTTGCCATCCCACATTCTGCCACCTTCTATTAGCCATAGCAAGAGCAATACGATGTCTTACCAAAATTTTCCATGGTTCATTACCAGACATAAATCTAACTATCCATTTAGCAGATAAGCACACCCCTTGAGTCCTGGGATCCAAGAGGCCCAAACCTCCCTTGTTCTTTGGTTGAATACAGTACAGCCATGAAGAGGCCCTAAAACCCCTTTTTCCGTCCCAATTAGTCCATAGAAATTGTCGAGTAAGTTTAACTAGATCTTCATAACCTTTCCTAGACGACATCCAACATGAAGAATAATAAACATGAGATGCCAAAAATATTCAATTTATCACCTGTATTTTCCCTGCTAATGATAATAATTTATTCCCCCAATTAAAGATTTTATTCCTCAATTTGTTGAAGAACCAATTCCACATATCATGGTGTAACCCCTAAACCAAATGGAATACTAAGATATCTAGTGATTTGACCATGTTTAATCTGTTTCCATTTTGTAGGAATCCATGCAGGAACTGGATCAGATTGAACCATTATAAACTCAGTTTTATGTTGTGCCAATTTTGACCCTGAAACCTCGCAATACAACTCTAACACCTCCATAACATTCTTAATTTTTGATTCAAAATTTTGAATAAAGAGCAAACTATCATCAACAAAATGTGAATTTACAACCACTACATTGTTGGGAATAGAGATACCTTTAATCAATTTCATTTGATTATATTTATGAAGAAGATACCCAAGAGCATCAGCTGTAAGAACATAAAGGAATGGTGATAAAGGACGTACCCTTGTCTAATCGAGCGCTGAAGGAAAAAAGTATTAGACAAGGTATTGTTAATCACCAGTTGAGCATTCACATCAGCAAAAAGCATATTAACATGTTGACATATCTTAGGACCGAATCCTAACCATTGCAACATCTTAATAATAAACCCCCACCGTATCCTGTCATATGTAAGCTTTATCAAAATCAAGCTTAACCAACAGAGCATTCTGATTTGATTGTTGAGCCCATTCACTTGTCTCCCAGGCCATAATTAAATTGTCAAGTATAAATCTGCCACCAAGAAACCCATTTGCTTAGGTCTAACTATCTCCTTAACCACTGGTTTGATCCTAGTGGCTAAGGCTTTAGCAATAGTTTTATAGGAAGTGTTGAGTAGAGTGATCGACCGCCATCCAGAAATAAGATCATAATTCTTCCCTTTTGGAAGGAACTTAATTAAACCTTTATTAATAGCTGGCCCCAATGAACCTTGGCTCACAACTTCCAAATAAACTTGGTAAAAATCGTCGTTAATATGATGCCACAAGATTTGGTAAAATTCTATTGATAACCCATCAATCCCTGGACTTTTGTTATGAGCCATAGAGAAAACAACATGTTCTAAATCCTCAATGGAAAGATTCCGATCAGGGAAACGACTGTAACCTAGATCTATCTTCCTAGGAATGCATCCTTGAATGATATCCTCTAGAATAAATTGAATATCTTGCCAATGAGGATCTTCTCTAAAAAGTTTCTCATTAAAGCTTTGAAACAAGTATTTGATCTCATCTGGGTTTGTACAACTCCTTCCATTCTCATCTTGAATCAATCCAATAAATTCCTTTTTATGTTTATAGTTTAAATAATTGAAGAAAAATTTAGATCCTCTGTTTCCTTCTTTCAACCAATGCAATCTAGCCCTGATTTTGGCCCCTTGTCCCTTATACATATCAAGTTTGCGAAGCTGAGCTTCAATATTAGCTATGGAAGTCTGAATAGAAATGCTTTCAGGATTTGAAATCAGCAACTTCCTATTCAACTCAAGCTTCCCTTGAAGAGATTTTTCTTTATGTTTCCGCTGCCAAGCCAATCTCTTACCAAAGTTGCGTAAGAAATCAACACATTGAGAAATAGTGGACTACCACCATATCCTGTAAGATTCCCCTTCTTTTGGCTTAAGGATAGACTTCCAAATGCCAACCAAGGCATCAACACAAGAAGGAATTTTGAGGTGTGAGGTATTAAGTTTAAAAGGAAATTGGGAGTCCACATCTCTAATTTCCCCAGTTGTGAAAGCACAGATAATAGGAAAATGATCAGATAAAGTAGTAGAATAATCAACTTTCACAAAATTCCCCATAGAATCTTGAACTAATTGCAGGTTGGGAGAGATATAAAATCTATCTAATCTGCTTAACTTTCTATTAGCTCCCAACCTACAATTAGTCCAAGTGTACCAGGCATATCGATGACTTGTCTTTCTTTTAACAATAGGATCTATAATACCCACAAAATTTCTGCAAAATATCCATTTGTCAAACTCTTCATTGCTTAGTTTAACATGATCAGCCCAACTGCGATCAGAGTGACGTTCTACCATATTAAAATCTCCTCCAATGACCCAATCAGCCTGGGGGAGATTATTGGACATCCATTCCCATAAATCACATCTTTCTTTAGCAATGTTGGGAGCATAAACAGAACAGAAACCAATAAGTTGGCCATTGATAATAGCAAGAACTCAAACACAACTATGTGAAAGGTCCTCCCCATTACCAATGACAAACTTATTAATCCAAGAATGAAGACCAATAACAGGCCCCCCTTCCTTCTCGATGCAACGTATGGAAGAAAACAACATCTCTCCATATGTTGGATAAAGAAAATAGAAGACGGTTGCCATTAGTCTTGACCTCTTGCAAGAACACAATATTTGGCTTCCATTTGACAATAGCATCCTTTACCTCAAATTTATGATGAGGTAAAGATAACCCTCTAACATTCTAAGAAAGAGTTCTGAACTTCATGATTAAACAGGGTTTTGGAGGTCTTCCACTTGATGCAGAACTTCAAAGCAATTGGCTAGCATAATTGGTTGATTAGACTACCTGCCTTCATTAACCGTAAAAGAAGGAGACCTAGATCTCGGTCTTGCGGGAGGAGAAAGGGAGACATGTCTGCTATGGGGAGAGTGAACCCTATGCATGTCAGAGCGTATTGGTGAAGAACTTTCTAGATTTTTGTCAGTGGACTATAATGAGGAGTTGTCATTGTTTTGTGAAGAAAAATCCCCATTATGGATTTTAAGAAACTTGGAAGGCTCCTTTCTTTTCTTAACCAACCTCCACCCATTAGTCATAATGGCACTTTTATAGGTGGGAGAGACATCACTCATGATATGATTTTCTGGATTGGCATTTTCATGTTGGTTCACAATAAGGGCTAGACTAGGCATAACAACAGGCTGAGAAGAACGTTGCTTCACCTTGGAAACTGGAGTATGCATTACAATAGGCTGAGTAAGGTTTTGCAATTTCTGTGAGTTAGATGGGACTACTCTATTATCTTGCATGTATTTATTTCTCTTGAAAGGACAATCTCTAATCAAGTGACCATCTTGTCGGCAAAAAAAGCACGCATTAAGTTTGTTCAAATACACTACAGGCTGGAAAAATTCACACCTTGGCCCAATTAATTTAATATTTTTAGGCAATTGACAAGTGAGGTCCATTTCTACATAGGCCCTTGGGTGTACCCTTAGGCTAGAAAATTTTTCTGTAGAATTCTTGCACTAGAGTACTCTGCCTAACTGTGAAACAATCTCTTTTAAAAATGGTCTGAGAGCAAAGTTTAAAAATGGAAGTTCTATCCACATAGGGTACTTGGACTTTGAGGGACCCTCTGGGTGAAAATTCATAGTCCAAGCATGTAGGTAACAGATTTGTCCTCAAATAATCCAAGTACCATACTGTAAGATAGCTTGGGCATGATCTGCTGATCTAAATTTGCAAGAAACATAACCTTTCCCAAGCCCTCTCAATGCTTCTATTTCCCATCCCCTGCTTTCCCAGTTTGTTTTAGCCCATTTAAAAAAATCAGATTCAGATGGGATGCCTCTTAGAAAAAACAAGATAACAGATCTATGCTAGCATTCCACTATGCTGTCAACCACATCATCAGGAAGCAAACATTCAAGAGTTTTACCTGAATCATCGTAGGCCTGCTCCATCTGATTTTCACTGCCTTCCCCTTTGTCTTTGTCCACACAGTCTGTTGATTCTTTGTTCAATGCCAGGGATTTACATTTGTCCACACCATCCATAATCTGCATAAGTTGCCCTGAAGCCTCTCCTTCCACCAAGCCAGGAGTATCATGTTGCTGAGATTCGCTCAGCTCATCAATTTGCCCTCCCCCTGGTTTCCTTGCTTCCGCCTTCAACCACATAGAGGAAGTAACTTATAGAGAAGACCAGGCACAAGGTATGACCCAAAATCTAAAATCTCGTGGAAAAAATAGGGCTGGTTCGAGAGAGTTCTTGCTAACCCTAGTGTTTCAGATTGAATCCTTCTCACGTCTTTCACCCTCAACGCTGCATTCATTGCCTTTTTCTGGCTGTTTGTTATTGCAGTGTGTTCCAATTCTGTTATTATGCAATCTTAACTTGGAAGCAACAAATTTCCTTTAAAATGTTAAAGTCTCATTTTAAGGCTTTACAAGTCGCGAACACGCCAAATACGTGTTCCCGCCGGCCATAAATTTATGGGGAACAAAATGAGTAGTTTACATAAAGAAAACAATCAAACTCATTTCTACACATATAGAACTTTTCACTTGTTCTTAGCTTTTAAATTTAGCTTAGATTTCTCCACCCTTCTACACCCTTCTAGTAATTTTTTTTTTATAAAGATATTTTATTACTATTTTACACAAAATTTTTTTATAAAGATATTTTATTACCATTTTACATAATTGTGAAGGAAAATTAATCTTTCTTCTATTTAATTTAGGTTGAATTAATAAGATGTATAAAAATTAAAATATTTGATAAATAAGAATTGAGGGTAGCGTAATTTGTGGGTGTTTTTCTATCATTCTTTCCATTCTTCTTCTGAACCTACTGGTGCCCTCCATTCTTCCTCTACGCCCATAGTAATGGCCAATGCTTCTTATAAAGATGCTATTATGAATGATGATTGGAAAATTGTTCGAAAACATAAGGAACCTTCTTCACCCTCATCAATCTCTCATCCCCATCTTAATGTACATGTTGGTCATACTTCTTCCGAGCTATTGAGATCTTCTACCCGACCTTTGTCTCCTCCTCATAATTTGAGGTAGAGGTCTAGATCTCCTTCTAGTGGTTCCATTGAAAAGTAGGTCAATGATTAGGAAGTTCCCATTTCTAATCATTATGGAGTTTTTCCTCAAGAGGAGAATGATTCTCTTGATGTTTCACAATGAGGTTTAGAATTCTATCTTAGAATGTGAGAGAGATTTCTCACCCCCATCGCAAATTTAAAGTCAAGGATAGTCTTGAAAAATGGAAACCTGATGTGTTGTTGCTACAAGAAGTCAAAATTGGTAAGGAATGTTTAAATATGTCTCTTTTCAATCTTTGGAAAGATGCCTTGTTTGTTCATACCTTGCATAAGGAGGGCAGCGGTGGGGCTATTCTAGGATTGTCTCCTTCACTTGCCAAACATGTCATTGATAAAGGTGAGGACCCAGCTCATAACTGTGTTTGGTCCCTCAACTTTATCAATGGACAACCACTTGGTTTTTGTTCTATTTATGCTCCTAACAACCCGAGAGAAAGAAGTGCTCTCTGGGAGTGGATGTCTCAGAACCTTCCTACTACTGATTGGGTGTTGGGGGGAGATTTTACTATGGTGGAACATCATGAGGATCGTAGTTGGTTTAACTATTTTAAGCTTAGCCAAGAAGAGTTTGAGAAATGGATTTACTGTAGAAATGTGCTTGGAGTTGTTGATCCTATCCATAACAAATTTTCTTGTCATGCCAATAACTGGTTCACTTGGTCTAATTGTAGACCAGGTAATGAAAGGAAGTTGAGCAGATTGGATTGCTTTTATTTATCTCACAATTTTCAGTTAGACAAGTTACATGAAAATTTTTGGGTGCTTGTGGATTATTCTACAACCTTATCTGACCATTTTCCAATCATTTGTTTATTCTCTACTTCTGAAAATGGGGATGTTGAGTCTTCTTCTCAACTTCATTTCAAGCTTAACAACTCTCATCTTAAAAATGAAGAATGTGTCTCCTCCCTAGTTGGGATTTGGAACTCTATACCTAAACCTGTTGAAGGAGAGTCATGGGTGAGCTGGTGGATTTTTGCTATATCACAATGTGTTGAGTTTCTTCATTCATTTGGAAGGAGAATGGCTTGGAAACGTAAACACAGTGCAAAATCTCTCCAAGGGCAGTTAGAACTAGCTAGAGTTAAACTTAATCTTGATCCTCTTAATGAAACTCTTCAGAAACATATTGCTATTACTGAAGCTCAACTGTGGAAAATTGACCATTATCGAGGACAGGGTGCTAAAATTAGAGCTAGAATGCACTGGATCAAGGAAGGGAACAAGGGATCAAAGTATTTCTTCAATTATCTTAATTATAAGCATAAAAAAGAGAATATTGAGGGCATAAAGGATGAAAATGGGCTTCATACTAATCAGGCATAAATTATTAATTTGTTTCATAACTTTTATGAAAAGTTGTTTAGAGAAGATACCAATTGGATTGATATTCAACATGCATTGGAAGATACCGTCCAAGAATTTATTCCAAATATGATTGACCCTGGTTATAGTAAATATTTGGATCGAGTCCTCTCTTTGGAAGAAATTGAACATGCTTTGTTCTCTATGAAACCAAATAAAAGTCTTGGTCTTGATGGCCTTCCTGCTGAATTTTATCAAACTATGTGGAAGCATATCAAGGATGATTTTTATATGCTATATTTGGAAGCTTTTCAAAATGGCTCCTTAGGTCCCATCATTAATAAGGGTATAATTAAACTTATTCCTAAGGGTAAGAATGAGGATATTATTGCTGGTTGGCATCCAATCATGTTATTAAACACTTCCTACAAAATTATTGCAAAGGCTGTAGCGATCAAAATTAAACCCATTGTGCAAATGATTGTGAAAGCTGAGCAAACAGGGTTCTTAAAGGGAAGATATATCCTTGATAACCTTATGCTGGCCTGGGAGACCATAGAATGGGCTCAACAATCAGGGAAAAATGCTTTGATAATCAAGCTAGATTTTGATAAAGCTTATGATAGAATTTGTTGGAGCTTCATCCTTAAAATGCTTCAATGGTTGGGTTTTGGTCCTAAAATTCAAAAGCATGATCAAATGTTGTTCCAAGATGCTAATTCTCATTTGATTGTTAATAAGAATATGTCAAATTCCTTTGATTTGCAGCGTTCCATACGGCAGGGATGTCCTCTTTCTCCCTTTTTATATGTTCTTACAACAGATGCCTTGGGTTATTTTCTGCATAAAGCTCATCAAATGAAACTTATCAAAGGGATTTCTATTCCTCAAAAAAAAGTGGTTATTAACTCCCACTTTGCTGATGATAGTATGTTATTCCTACATAATTCTAAAGATGAAGTGAACAACACTTTGGAATTTGTCAAATTGTACTGTGAGGTATCTGGCTCTCTTATAGCTCATAATAAAATCGAGTTTTTAAGGACTCGGCCATTTGCTAGACCTCAATGGATACCAAATGAATGGAGGTAGATTAAACATGGTGAGATAACCAGGTATTTGGGGATACCCTTTGGTTTGGGTGTTTCTCTTTCTGAGATGTGGGCTTGGTTTTTAAACAAAATTAAGTGTAAGCTACTCAATTTTGGCAATAAATTTCTGTCTTTGGCGGGCAAGATTCAAGTGGCTAATAAGATTCTCATTGCTTCCCATGTGTACTACTCTTCTTGTTGGATGCCATCCAAATGAGGTTATGAAGAGCTCAATAGAATAATCCGCAGATTTTTGTGGTCTAGATGGGATGGTAATGGTGGTTTTATTGCTTCTTCATGGTCTCATTGTATTCAGCCAAAGCACAAAGGAGGCCCGGGGCTTATTGATCCTCAAACCCAAGGGTTTTGCCTTGCTGCAAAATGGATCATTAGGGATGCTAGTGGAGATGAACCATGGAAGATATTGGTCCGTCAACAAATTATGGAAGCTTCTATTAGGAGGAAATGGAAAGATGTTCATTGGCTTGATAAAATGCTTATGCCTTCTTTTTTTAAATTCAGAGCTTCTTTTCCACTCCAGTCTATTTGGAAAGCTTGGAAAAAAGTTAGCCAATTTCTGGATTGGAACGGATCTTCCTTGCAGACTGAATTTAGTTTTGTTTCAATGTCAATTTGGTGGAATAAGATAATTTCTTATCATGATTTACCTTTGGCTGTTTGTTTCCCAAGGCAGGCTTATTATTTGTTTAAAAAGGGAGTTAGACAATTTAAAGACCTTTGGGACTTTGATCTACTTGACTGGGCTCCTTGGAACAAAATTAAAGAGCAGTATAGGTTGAATTCTTGTTATGAACAGTTTCTCATTTTTATTAAGTCCTTGGTGCCAGTGGATCTCACTATGAAATTATGTACTTCAAGGGACTGCTATTTTTTTAGAGATTGGAAATTGTTATCATTCAGCCATTTCAACCATTTCCCTTTAAAATATATATATTTGAAGATGATTCCTAGTTGGAATATTGCTAATCGTTTGAATCAAAAGTGGAAATGCAGATTTAACTCTACAATTTGGTTTAATTTAAGTGCTCAAATATGGCGCTCCAAAGCTGATTTTGACTCGCAGATGTTGGCTTGGAAGATATTGCACTGTAACCTACCTGTGGGGGATAGGTTGAAGTGTATTATGGTCCAACCAACAAGCTGTCCTTTTTGTAATAGTGTGGAAAACTTGAAACACATTTTTTGGGATTGTATATATGTTAAAAGGCTTTGGTTTAATATTTTTCGAGACTTCTCAACTATTTTTAATCATGATTTGACTTGGAAAGAAGCTGTTTTTGGTTTTGGTATGCAAAAAGATGTTATTGCTGATTCAATCTGACATGTTGTTTTGAAGAATATATGGAAAAATAGATGTGTAGCTATGTTTTCTAGTAATTATTATTAGGTGGTTGGTACTCTTCGGGTTTACTCTGATATATGTCTCTAGGTGGCTGTTCTTTTTTCGCAGATCCGGGTTATATGTAAGAAGAATGGGAAGGCCAAACAACAGCTACAGCAGATCAAAGACCAAATAGTGAAGTTTTAGCTGGACAATGAAGTCAATCATTGTAAAATGTTATTCAACTCTTGTAATATGTCTCTTGTTTGTAATGGCTGATTTTTTGACAGCCTTTGTAATGTTGTGTTGTTCCTAGTTTTTGTTGTACATGGTTTGTTTAGGCTGAGGTTTTTCTGCTACCCCAGGTAGCTTTTTCTTGTAATTTTTTTTTCGCTTTGATCAATACAAAAAAAAAATAAAGTGATATAGAATATATTTATAATTAGCATTTGTACTTAAAGGAGATTCAAGGATTATAACGATCAAAAATTATATGTATGTTAATATGTTAGAGAGCATGTGTGTGCATGGATGCATTGCGAATTCTAGTTGTATGTGGCTAGATTAAACAATTAATAATAAGTGTTAAATAATGGAATGAAATAAACATAGACAAATTTAGATTTTTTTCTTAAATAAATCAAGTATTATCTGATTATGAAATATTTGCATACAGATTTAATACATAAAGCAATACAAATGAAAAAAGAAAGTTGTCATCAAATTGATAATAAACACTGCAAATGGAAATAGAATGTTCTCATCCAATTGTCAAATCAATATTTATCTGACTTTTATGTGATAAGTGAGATTTTAGAGGCTTTTACCTAATATTTTGGAGGCTTTTACCATTAAATGACATATAACCTACCTAGGTTGGTAGCAACTACTTGAGATGAATCTAAATAGCTTGTTAGTTCTTCCCCTTCTCCACTTCTTCTCATATCAAATCTATCTTTTGATTTTCACATTTTCTCATTCACATTTACTTTCTCTTGCACTCTCTTTCACTCTACAACTCTCTATAGACCCTTACAACTCTTATTTGGCATTTGTTCCTCCTTGTGAGCATATCAACATTTCTTTAACATTCTTCTTAAAGTTATTGTGTCATTTAAAAATACTCTTATCTCTTTAGCTTTCTCAAGCTTCAAGAGGTGATATTATAATTATTTCATTGATATTACCTTCTATATTTTCTTATTACCATTATATTTCTTTTGTAGTGCCCTGAGCATCTTGGGATATATTTGCATCCTTGCTATAATTCTAATTTTAGCTATATTATTTGTATTTCATTACTCTTGATTCTTTGATACACTTAGGATAAAAGAACACACTAATTTTCTATTATATTTATAATTGATTGTCCTTGAAGGTCAAAATATTGACATAGGTTCTTGAGCTAAATAAAATATTCCAAATAGTTTCCCTCTTCTTTGTATTTGTATCCTTTTTTAGATAAATCAATTCAACTCTATTTTCTATTTAAAATATTGTGAATCTTGTTATTCAATTTGTTTCTTTATACTTTTATTACTTGGTATATTGATGGTGCATTCACATTTTTAAGTATACACATGAAGTGACAACTAGAGTAGAATAATATAACTTTTAGAGGTATTTCAATGTTCTAGACTATACAAATAATACTGCAACACACAAAAATCCACAGGATGCACTACCATCTTAAACAGTGGTTTCTATCTTTTGATGTAGAGTTCTTTATTTTCTATTGTTTACACTTTTGAACTCAATTTTTTATTATGTGATTTAAATTATAATAAATTATCATTTTCATTTCCAACTCATATTAAAGTAAAGTTAAATTTAAATTAGATTAAATTTTACCAAGTTACATTTTGATGAACACTATTGTACACTTAAAACCTTCTTAAGCACATTCCTTTTAAAAGACATAATTTCTTCTAGAAATGAAAATAAAAATTTCTTCCTTATTTTTTCAAGGCACTACCCCAAACCTTATTCCATAGTCCTAGAGGAGAAATATGGTGGCTTTTAGCCAACTCCATCTACATATTTCTTATACTTCTCTTTATATTCTTCAAAAATGGAATTCTTATCTTCTTTTCTCACATCACTTTCTGGATTTTCTCAAAAGGTTCAAGATGGTTCATTTAATGCATGCAATTGTGACTTAGATATTCCTATGTCACTCTATTCTTTTGAGACCTCTCCTAATTTCCCCCTACTTCTAAGGATATTTTAGTGCAAGAGGAGGAAAGAGTAGATCACCTTCTTTTAATATTACTTTATATTATCTTCATTACAATGTTCTCCTTCATGATGAATCATTATTAGATGAAAATTATTATCTCACATCAAATCCTATACAGATAGATGGTGAGAATATTGTTTCTATTTCTTCTCTCTCATCACAAATCACAAATTTGTCATGAAAAAAGAAATTTAGTTAATATAAAATTGTTATAAATAGATTGATCCCATCCACTAAAGTGATGATATAAGTGCATTAATATTCAAAATGTTTCTTCTATTCCTATAATTATCTTGTGTGGTGTCCCTAAGGTTGAAATGTGTCCAACATCTCCCCTCAAGATTCATGGCATGGTTTAACATCCTCCTGTTGGTCCTTAATTGTGATGGTAGCAATTTCTTGAATAGGTGCACCTTTTGGGAAAAATAACCAACTTAACTCCCAATAAGTGGAATCAAAGTGGAGTCATAGATTCAAATCCCCTCAAGTAACACTAAGGGGGAGATTTTTTAAATGTTTCCAACATCTCCCCTCAAGATTCATGAAACGGTTTAAAAAGTCCTATTTGTCCTTAATTGGGATGATACTGATTTCTTGAACATGTTGGAATTAAGGTGTCTCAAATTTAGAGAGTCCAAAGATATTTAATTAAATATTTTTCTATTTTTACATATTTTATTAATTAAATCCTAAGCATGATATGTTTCCAAGTTGCTACAACAATTTGTGGGACCCGTTTGCAAGTTGGCTTCCTACATGTTTGGTGGAGAGCACAAAATTGTGCCAGTTGTCACTTGGGAACTCAATTGGGAAGAGGTGTTTTTGAAAACCTCTGGAAGGTGCACCATATTGACACATGTCCATGTATCTTGAGTTATCACTTTGCGAGATTTTGGAAAGTTGCTAAATGAGACTATGATATAACCACTTAGAGAGACTAGAAGTCCAAGGGGAATTCAAAATTGGAAATTAGCTAGATTTTCTCTAGTGGGATGTCATGCATGTCAAGCTGAATTAACATTTTCATAGAATATGGAGTTGGAAACCTTCCTTTTTGTCACATGTTGGTGCATGTCATTTCATGGTTGGAAGGTTGCTTTATTGGTCAATTTGGACTTGTGCTTGTTCTTTTTTTAGTTTGAATGCATGCAAATAATATGGAGATGAAACATGGCATTCCTGGGCACCAATGGTAGAGGTTTATAAATATGTGAAAATTTTATGTATTGAGTGAGATAATTTTTTGTATTTTTTGAGAAGCTATTATGCTATCGAATTTACTCTAGATTTGTATCATAGTGTAAAGAAACACACACGAGCATAGAATCTATTATTCTATTGTAGATGCTTTGTTATTGATAATACAATTGATTTGTGCTTTGGAGTGTGGATTTTTTCTCAAAAGGGTTTTCCCACATAAATCTATATGTTATGGTTTTATGTGTTTTAAATCTGAAATTATGAATGTGTGTCTAAACTGTAATAGTTTAAATATATGTAACAAAGTTTTTGTAACCCTCTTATGTTTAGATTTGTGTTTGGAAGTTGTTTTCACATCTAGCTTTCCTTTCAGAATAGGTGTTCCTTTTAGGAAAAAAGGCCAGCTCAACTTCCAATACCTAATCTACCCCACCTTCTTATCCTAAATAATCATTATTCTAGGTATCCCTGATAGTTTCTAACCTTTTGATTTTCTCACTCATTTTTATCAAGCTATGAAATGTATTTTGCATATGGATATTGATTTCCATGTGGTAGTGAAAACATATATCACTTGAAAAAATAGGCTATTTTATCCATGTTTCCCTTCCTCCATCAAACAATTTCCTTCCACCACCTAATTGAATTTCTATGGGGAGCACAAAATAGTATGATCTTATTAAAAATATCTAAGTTAAGTACAAGCTAAGTTCTCTCTCTAGGATATTGTTTGAGCTTCTTCTGCATTTCATTGCATGCTCTAAGAAGTTTTGAAAAATCCCTATTTAATCTTCTACCAAGTATAATGAGATAGATAAATGAAGTTTTAAAATTAGCTTATAATAAATAACTTTTCAATAAAATAATATTTGGTGTAAAGATTTATGGATTATGTAGCGTATTGTATCTTTTGCATCAGCGTTTGAGATCATACTCACTTGATCTATCATTGGAGATGTTGAGCAAAGAGAGGTAAAGAGAGAGTCCAATTATGTTGAGTAAAGAGAGGTAAGAGAGTCATAGTAAGGCTATAACACTCTCTTTACTCAACTGATAGTTGCATGGAGTGTCTGGCGTTCTAAAAAAATTACACACAGTTACAATCCATAAATCTTTATACTAAATGATCATGGAATGTGGAAACCTTATACTATTAAAAAAATTAGTTGTTTGAAACTAAAAACCCCAATTTATCGTCCTCCAAAACACTTTAAATTTATTAAAACATATAAAAAATATAAAAAACAAAAAACATTTATAAATTGAAATTATGAGTTCTCGTATACTTTCTAATCTAATTTAACCAAATTTAAATATCTACCAAAAACCACTTTTACCAACAACCTTCCAAAAGCCCTTGAAAACAAAAACTCTTTTAAATCCAATTTGAACATTTACCTAAAAACTACTTAAATGTAAAGAACATTTCAAAAGTCCTCTAAAAGGAGAATCCCTATATTGAATGAATTATGACCATGGCCATGTCAACTTCATTTGACTAACTTAATGAAATATATAAATAATAATAATAAAAACGAAAACCTTAATGCTACTCCACTCCACTTATGTTTTCACGCTGCCCACGCATACATTTTGGCGTAACGAAACGAGCAGTCTACATTATGAAAACTATCAAAGAACAATTCCGGACACCACCTTTAACTTAAATTACACCCAAAACTAATTATTTTCTCTTGTAATTAGGTTTCAATTAAACTTAAATTCTTCAGTGTATATGTTTTTAGATGAAGATTAATTTTCGATTGGCTTATATCAACAACAATAAATATTTAATGGCAGTATGGTATGATACATTTTTAGATAATTTTAAACAAATTTATGTCAAAAGTTTGTGTCATTTTATCACATTTGATTTCATATAATTTTTTATGTTCAAATTTTTTTTATTATTGGTAAAGAGTGGTTTTGTTGGACATCTAGTTGAACAAATGGATGACACTCATTTATTTATTTATATTATTGTCCATTTAATGAACACAGTGGTAAATTTTTATTACAATTTTATTATAGGAAGATATAATTTCAAAGCAAAGTTTTTTATTACATAGCTAATGGAATTGTTGACATATGCCAACTCACTATTACACACTAACTAAAAGGATACCCAACAACCAATTTTTTTTAATTTTTTATTCAAGGGGTAAACACTTTTTGAATCGGAGCTATGAACCAAAATACAATCGTTCAACAATACCACCCCAATGGGGTTTGAACCTTGGTGGCAAGAACAACAATGCCACCTTTAAACCAGCGCACCATGCCAATAGCAACCAACAACCAAAATTTATAAGCCACACTTGTATATGCAAAGGAAACAGGTTAGCCACCAAGGCTAGCCTTAGCTATAGTGCACGATGACTAAATGTAGCATTGTAAATTATCACCCTGACAATTTCACACTAGATTTTGCTCCCGCTTAAGTGCATGGACCTAATTGTACATCTAATGTCCTAAATTATGTAGTCCATGGCCCATTTGGATATTTATCAAGAAAACTCATTTGTAAAACCAAATGAAACATTTAATATTTTGCTCCTAACACTTTACACTCTGTAAAATAGGTTTGGGACAAAGTCGCTCTAAGTGACTTGGTTCCCCTATTTCACCTCCAAATTTTAATATGTTGAAGTTGGCATTTTATTATTTGAATTTAAAATATCAAATGTCGACTATCAAGATTTCATTTTTGAGAAACTAGATTAAATGCCTATAAATACCTAGTCATTGCATCAAGTGAGATCTATCTAGCAAGAATTGGGAATCGAGAGCATTTTCAAGCAAATATTATATAGTCAAGAGGAGATTAATTGCAACAATTCAATATTAAAGCATCAAGTCAAGTTTTATGTGAGTTTTATCATGATTATGCTATCATTTTGTTTATACTAACCCTTGTAGGTCTTCCAAGTAATCAATCCAAACAACAATCAAACATTGAGGAGATTTGTATGACTTCATTCCTTCAAGGAATTAGATTTGGATGGTGAGTTGCAATCCATTGTTGATTCATTATTCATTTATCATTTAGCCTCTATCCCTCAAAAGGATAAGCTCCCTTTCATTGGCATTGCCATTGTGGTGGTGGAAACACCAATATGAGGTTTGACTAAGACAAGCCCCAATATGGCACAACCCTTCCCCTCTCTTTGAATGCAAGTTTCAAATGCGAGAAAAGTTTAGAGGAAGGTTGAAGATAATTTATTCATTGTTGTATTAAAACCCTACAACTTGAAAACGTAACTTAGTTATCTCGACACAGATGAAGATCAATAATGAGCATTGAAGGAAAGGCTACGTCGGGCTCCATAGGATTATTGAAAAGCAATCTAAAATTTTCAACAAGGAAAAAGTCATAGGTGACTTAGTCCCCAAAATGGGCTCATATTTGAACCACAAGTACACACATAATACTCTAAACAAATCTAGTCTCAAAATTTGACTTTTGATTTCAAACCCTCAAAGAAATTTAAAGATCCAAGGTTTGTTGACTCACCTTCAAGGTTGCAAGTCAATCTAATTCCCTTGCTAATTTTAATTCTAATGTTTTGTAGTGAAAGGTGACTAATCCTAGTAAAACCCTAGGATCACTTTTCCCACATTAACATTTTGATGAACTTGACATATCTTAGAATTGCAATTTTTTTTATTTTTTAGTGCATAAAATTTGAAAATTGGATTCAAAACCTAGGTTATTTGAAAATCTTGGTGATAATTTGTATTTATATTTAAAAAAATATCAATTTTCATTAGTTTTTCATTATAAAATTAAAAAATAATTTGCAAAAAATTTCAAAAAAAAGGATCTAATTTTCCTTGTCTAGGGCTTAGATATGAATGATTTTCATTAAGAAAAATAATTACAATCTTATTTGATCATTTGTGCATGTATATTTTGATGAAAAATATTGAAAAAGTGATAAAATTGCATACTATTTTCATTCTAAAAGATCAAAAAGCATTACTTTTTTGTATTTTTTGAAAAATCAATCAATTACATCATTTAATTTCTAGAAATTATCATTTGAACATCTTCATTTTTCTAAAAATATCCAAAATTGCATGCATACATGTGCTTCATATAAAACAATTAGGTTTTGGTGCATTTCCAAACTTTTAAACCTGAACCACCAAGACATAGGACCCTAAGACACTAGATATCATTCCCAAATCTTGATATTTGCAAAAACTATATAAGAAATAGTTGCCTTAAGTGCCCTTTTCCTATCATTTTGGGCTAAAATTCTCTATGGAAATCCCTATGTGTATCCTCTATTTAGATTTAGTTTCTATTTTGTAATTCTATTTTTAGACCTATCTAATTTTTCTCATTTGATCCATAGGCCCTCGAAAGTAATAATATGTTTCCTTTTCAAAGATCTGGTTTTGATATGGTAACACATGGCTTGTGTAATTATAATATTTATACTTGTGAGCATAATATGAGGAAGCAAAATAAAATCATTGACAATCATGCTAGTTTGTCTCCCAATATTTATCCTACGTGTGAGAATGTTTTGGTGAAAGAGGATGCAATCATGGATAATCATGACAATCATAGTTGTTCTTCTCTCGATCTACCTCAGCTACTTTTCAAGAAGGTATCTTGGTGTTAGAGGATCCAATCATTGAGCATCACAAGAATTTTGTTTGTTTCTCTCCTAACACCTCTCCCACTTGGGAAGATATTGTGGCACAAGAGGATGAAATCAAGTGTATAATACAAAAGATGCGAAAGTGATCAACTGTTGATCTGAGTGTGAGTCTTAATGCTTATAACTTCATAATGTAGCGAGTAGAAGGTGTTTAAATTTTAGTCTATTTGATGAGTTGTTTGTGCTTCAATGGAATTGTACCTTCGACATATGAGAGGTATATTATTATAAGTTCAAATTGATAGTGAGACACCCCTTATTCTTTCTTCTTTCTTTAGGAAAGTGAGTCCTTTGGCAGTGAGCCACCAATAATGAGACTTATTGTATTTGGTGTTGCAATTCATATATTAGTGAGCTAACCCTCACCGTGGTTTTTTCTTCTTGGGTTTTCCACATAAATCTAGTGTTTTTATGTGTTTGATGTGTTTGCATTACTTCTTTACATTTTTACATTCTGTTAATGCATGCTAAGGGTTTAATGGTGAATAAGGATTTAAGAACTAATATAGATCTAAATGTTGGTGAGGGTTTTTGTTCTTTTAAAAGTATACAACTAGTTCACCCCCCTCTTAGTTGTCCTATGCATTTAAAAATTTGTATTAGAGTTTTGGTTCCCAAGAAGAAGCTTAACTGCTTGAGATAGATCCAGATGGTGCATCTAGGAAAGGTGTCAAAGATCCCTTATTCAATGGAACAAATTTTACCTAACGGAAAGCTAGGATGGAGTCTTTCATAGTCACCCTTGGATTTGGTGTTTGATAGTCTATTGAAATAGGTTATACTATGCATGCAAATGGACCATCAAATAATGATGAGATCAAGGCATATGAGAACAATGGAAAAGAAAGGAATGCAATCTTGAGTGGTCTTACTAATTCATAACTTATGAAGGTTATAAGCTACAAGTTTGCTAAATATATCTGGAAAAGAGATAGAAGGAATCTATTAAGGATATGGAAAGGTCAAAAAAGTGAAGATATAGATCTGCAAATCCAAATTTGAAGCCCTAAGGATGTATAAAGTTGAAGATATTACTACTTGCATGCTCAAAGTTGATGAAGTTGTCAATTCCATCAATGTTCTTGAGCATCACGACAATCTTGTTTATTTCTCTCCTAGCACCTCGCCCATTTGGACAGATATTGTGGTACAAGAGGATGACATCAAGTGTGTAGTGCAAAATATGTGAAAGTGATCAAGTGTGTTGATCTAAGTGTGATTCTTAATGCTTATCATGACTTCCTAATGTAGTGAGAAAAAAGTGTCTATATTTTAGTCTATTTGATACATTTTGTGTGATTCAGTGGAATTGTAACTTCAACATATGAGAGGTGCATTGTTATAAGTTAAAACTGGTAGTGAGAAACCCCTTCTTTCTTATTTCTTTTGGATAGTGAGTCCTTTGGTTGTGAGCCACCAATAGTGAGCCTTTCTTTATGTTTCTAGGTAGTAAGCTTTATTGTATTTAGTGTTGCTAACCCTCACCATGATTTTTTCCTTCTTGTGTTTTCCATGTAAATCTAGTGTTTTAATGTGTTTGATGTGTTTGCATTACTACTTTACATGTTTACATTCTATTAATGTATGTTAAGGTTTTAATGGTGAATAAGGATTTAAGAACTAATATAGATTTTGAATGTTGATGAGGGTTTATGATATTTTAAAAGTATAGAACTAGTTCACCCCCCCTCATAGTTGTCCTATGCATCTAACAATTTGTATCATAGTTGTGGTTCCCAAGAAGAAGCTTAACCACTTGAGGTAGATCCAGATGTTGCATAGGAAAGGTGTCAAAGCTCCCTTATTCGATGGAATAAATTTTACCTACTGGAAAAGCTAGGATGGAGTCTTTCTTAGTCTCCCTTGGATTTGGTGTTTGGTATTCTATTGTTCAATAGGTTATAAAAATGATGTTATTTATGTTAAGGGTTCTTGAAATAATCTTCTAAGTGTAGGAAATTATGTAGCAAAGCATACAATCTTGTATTTCAAAATGGTGTTTGTGAAATAAAAAAAGGAAGCTTCGATATTCTGGTTGCTACTAAAACAAGGACAAGAGGTAATGTCTATCAACTCAAATTTAATGGTGCAAAGTGCTTTATGTCTCAAACTAATGAAAGTTGGATATGGAATAGAAGAACATGGGTCTCATAAATTTTGATAGCCTAGCAAGGATAAGTTCTACTAATATTGCACGAGAGATTTTCTAAAGATTACAAAGCCTATCAATGAAATATGCAAAGAATATCAAGTTGGAAAGCAAACAAAGGAAAAATTCAATGTAAAATAATTTTCTACCACAGGTCCCTTGGAGTTCGTGCATATAGATCTATGTGGACCTACTAGAATTAGAAGCTCATGTGGTGACTCCAGTATTTCATGTTATTAATTGATGATTATTCTAGAATGGTTTGGGTTGCATTTTTCAAAGAAAAATTAGAAGCTCTAAAGAAGTTTAAAGAATTTAAGGCTATGGTTGAGAATGAAATGAATATAAAAATCAAATGTTTGAGGTTTGATAGAGGTGGTGATTTTACTTCAAATGAGTTTAATTTTTTTTTTTTAAGATCATGGAATTAAGAGGCATTTATCAACTCCTAGAATTCCTCATCATTTAATGAAGTTGTGGAAAGGAAAAAGAGAAAAGTTTAGGAAGCAGCTAGGACAATGATGAAGGAAGATAATATTCTAGATATCTATTGGAGAGAAGCAATTCATACCACAATATACATTCTTAATAGAGGTCAAGCAAGAGAAAACAGTTCAAAGACTCCCTATGAGTTATTCTATTGTAAACCCCCTACTATGAAATATTTTAGAGTTTTGGAAGAAAATGTTATATCAAAAGAGATGAGGAAAACTTGGGAAAGTTTTATGTAAGATCTAACGAAGGAATATTCCTTGGATACTCTAAAAGAAGCAAGGCCCATCAGTGTTGCAACAAGAGATTGAAGAATATTGTTGAGACCACAAGTGTCAAAATGGATGAAGAACCACATTAGAGTTCAATACTAATAGTAGGATATCGATTTGATGAATCCCCTTGTAGTGAAGAAGAAAAGGCAAGAGAAAAAGGAAAAGAGTTGATAGTTAAAGAGAAAGAAGGTCCGAAAAAGAATCCTAAGTATGTATAGAAGAATCATTTAGAAGATAAGATAGTTGGAGATAAGAGAAAATGTGTGCTAACAAGAAGAAAAGCTACTATGATAGAGGAACAAGTGAATTTCTATTTACTTTCTGAGGTGGAACCAAAAATAATGATCGAGGAATGCAAAGATGAGAATTGGGTCAAAGAAATGAAGGAAGAGTTAGAACATATAAAGAAGAATTTAACTTGAGAACTAGTCCCAACCAAAAAAAAGGGCATGATTAGGACTAAGTGGGTATTCCAGAATGAACTAAATGAAGATGGAAATTTTTTTAGGAATGAGGCTAGACTTGTGTGTAAGGGTTAAGTTCATAGGTTGAAGGTATAGGTTTTGAGGAAACTTTTGCTCCAGTTGCAAGAATGGAAGCTATTAGGATGTTTTTATCTTTTGCAACACATAAAGATTTCAAAGTATATTATATGGATGTGAAGTCTGTATTCTTGAATGGTGAATTAGAAGAAGAGGTATACATTGAACAACCAAAAGGTTTTCAGTTGCAAAAGATGCAAATATGGTTCATAGATTGAATAAAGAATTGTATGGATTGAAGCAAGATCCTAGAGCTTGGTATGCAATGTTAGATAAGTACTTGTAGTAAGGATTCAAAATAGGTACTGTAGATAGAAATTTTTATTTCAAAGTTGAAGAAGAAAAAATATTGATTGTGGTGGTATATGTTGATGACATAATATTTGAAGGAAATGAGGATATGTGAAAGAGGTTTTCAGAGAAAATGCCAAAATAATTTGATATTTCAATGTGTGGGGAGATGAATTTCTTCCTTGGGTTGTAGATTAGTCAATCAAAGAATGGTATATTCATATCAGAGTCTATAAGTATGTTAAGGAATTGTTGAACATGTTTGGAATGGATGACTCTAAACAGGTATGTACTCTTGTGGTTACTAGTTGTAAGTTGAGCAAGAATGAAGAATCTCCTAAGATAGATCAAAGCAAGTATAGATCAATGATTGGTGGAATATTATATATTACTACTACTAGACTAGATATCATGCATTTAGTTTGTCTTGTGGCTAGATTTCAAGAAGTTCCTACAGAATCTCATGTTGCAACGGTGAAGAGGATATGAAAATATTTGAAGGGTATTCTAGATTATGGTTTTTGGTATCCTAAGGATACTGAATTTTCCTTTAGTGCATATACAAAGACAAATTGGTCTGGATGTGTAGATGATAGGAAAAGTACAAGTGGTGGTGATTTCTTTCTTGGAAGCAGGTTGGTTTCATGGATAAGTAATGTTGTGCAGTTTTTGCACACATGCCCCACTTGGAGTAGGGACCTTCTTTTCTGGTGTCTTTTGACCTTTGGTTTTATTGGACTTATCATTTTAAGGTCTTGATAGACCTTTCCCTGAGGCTTGAATTGATTGAAATTGAGTTTTAAGAAAAATCCAGGTTTTCACCTGACCCCGGGATTTTTCGGCTCCGGCAGATTTTCCCGGGCCTTGGTTCTTTGTCCGTTTCTGGCTGGATTCTCCGAATCCGAGTTTCTGCTTGATCCCGGGATTTTTCAGTTCTGGTGGATTTTCCCAGTCTATGCTAAAGTCCCGAACTTCGTCATTTCCCCGGTTTCTGCATTTCCGCGAAATCTGCATTTCCGCGTATTTTGGGTTTTTCCAAAATTTTGTCCTAGGCTCGGGTTTCCGGATTTGTCAGAAGTGTCTTGTCGCACATTAATGACTGAGGTACCTTTGCTCAGACGAGTATATGGGCAGATTTAGGGCATTTTGAACATCATTTCAACTTCATTGTTCACTTGCTGATTGCTCTAGCGATTAAGAGTTTCATCTGAGCTTTGAGGTTTGATTCGGATTGCTAGTGTGTGGATTCATTGGAGTGCTACTGGTTAAAGTTTTGTTGCTTGGACGCGCTTGTTTCGTGGTTTCTTCCCAGAGCTTGAATTTCATCTGCATTGATCCATGGTAGGTTGTCGTTGGCCCTGTCATTTGTTTGCATGATGATTGAGTGTTTCTGCACTGAATGATGATAATTTCGGGTCGGCCCTTGCTTGATTATGATCCCGTATTTATAGAGTTAGGGTTTGACCCACTTTTTTTGTGAAACCACATCACCTGTGCCCCGATGAGCTTGTATTTTCCTATTAAGACAACGGGTGCGTCTGTTTGAAGGGTTCTAGGTTAGATTACTTACCCTCTTAGTACGAAATCCGCCATGTGCAAAGTTGAGGTTTTCGTGGTGCTTGACCTTGAATAATGGATTAAGTTGTGATCTTCCAATCTCGCCCTTGTATTATGCTGACCCCCGTCTAGTGAGGATTTGGAGTGCCTTAGACTGATCTTCATCCATGATATGTTAAACCTCGGGCTTACTCTAGTTTCAATGGCGGGAGGGATTTTTATCAAAATTAGGGCATCATTGATTCGGCATAAGAATTCATCATTTGAGGGCGTAAGAAACGTTGAAATCCTTTGCACTCTGAATTTTATTGATTATCATCAATTTTTAGAGTATTAGGATTTGAGTAGAAAAGATTACATGATCATTTAATCGCCAGTTTGCGGCTTATTCTTCGTCGGGTTCCCGTGGTGTCCACAAAATTTCCACAAACCCGGTTTTTCCCAGTTTAGGATAATTCTGTGGACTGGAGTAATTTTCGAAATGCTTCTACCTATCCGCGAAAATCTATCCCATCCGGATTTTTCCGGTTTTCCTGTTTGGTCTTATCCTTTTGATTTTTCAAAGGTAGGATTGATGGAATTAATCTTGAATGCTTATTTCTTGCTTCCAATGAGAAAATTGCATGATAATCTAATGATCTTTCAGTTGAACTAACGATTTATTGGACTAATGATGTTTCAGCAGCGAGAATCCGTCTGGGTCGGATTTCTCTGAAATTCTGCCCCGACTGGTTTTTCCTGATTTGCGATATTTTCCTGGACTGCATTATTTTTCTGGACTTTCAAGGATTAGCAGTTTGCGATAGATTTCAATTGTTTTATGTGATTTATGTTGATCTTTTGGTTGGAATATAAACAATAATTGAATACTAACGATGTCTTTTGTGCGTGTAGGCCAAATCAAGCAAGGCTGCGGCCGAGAAATCTAAGGGTGGCTCAGAGGGGTCATCCATTTCTGAGGCAGAACGATTAAGATTAGACGTCAAGAGTCAGCTTCCTAAGAGCAGGATATCCTCCATATGGTCCAAGGTGTCTGACACCAATGTTGGGGCCTGGAGATATGAAGAATTCAAGCAGAGGATAGCTGAGAAGGATCTGTCAGCCTTAAGGCAGGGAATGATGAAGTCCGAACTTGTGCACGTGGCTGGGTTTCCTCCAGCAATCCAGTGTTATGAACTGATACTTGAATGTGCCCGACAATACGATTTTGATACACAAAGGGTGGTCAGCACCGAGGGAAGGGTCTTGGCAAACTTCAGTCCTGCCTCCATTGCACAAGCCTTCGACATTCCTGACCTTCCTTCAGTGTGTGCTCTGAACATAGAAATGGCTAGAACATACTATGAGAATGAGCCAATCAAGGCCCAACAGATAATCAACTCATGGTTAGAGAAACCAAAGTCCCATCATTCTAAGCTGCCCAAGCAATTGCATAGAATCAAATTCAGATCTGATATCTATGATGCCATAACATTTTTGAGCAGGGTAGCTAGTTTGAAGACTGCCAGGGTGTTAGAGAACTGGATGGTCCACGTGATCACCAAAATTGAGCAAGGGACCAACTATCACTGGGCAGGACTTATCAGCTCTGAGATTGATAGACAATTAAGGAACGTCTTGGAGACCAAGAAATTCACCATGTCCTCATATGTGGTGTATGTACTAGCCAGATCCTACCCATAGAGGGGTTTGAATCCACGAGGGACGTTGGGTCAAGACATAATTTATGAAGTTTATCCAGAGCTGCATTTGGGACACAAGGACTACAGAAGGGCTAATGACGCATTCACAATGCATATTACCCGGATGTTATAGAATGCTGAGCACATGAGACTGTCAGATGGGGCCAAAGGGCTGATAAAGAATTATGGAGCGTGGTTTATCCAATTTACCACTTTCACCTACATTCTGATTGATGGATGCCCAGTTGCTCCATACAGGTTGCCAAGATACCCCACCGATCACATTGTTTTGTTGGAGGTTGTGAGACAAATTTGTGAATTTGATGCCATTGTGAAGAGGGAGAAGCATAAGACAGGCTTTGGTGGAGACTTCCCTCTCGGGATTGGTGTGGCAGAAATGTGCCCTTCCATCCAATCAGCCCACACTGTAGGAGAAGAGTTGGTAGCATATGGTCTCTCCTACCATTCCAAAAGGATGAAATTTGATATCACAAGGGAGGCTCAGAAGAAGCGCACAAGGGAATACCGGCACAAGGATGACCTGGAAGACTATTGGGTCAACATTAAAGATGACCTTGAGGTGAGAAAGAAGAGATATTCCAGACTCCCTGTTGGGGCAATCTGACAATATAATGTCAAGTTGACCCCCGATCAACTAGAGGATGATGGAAATCTGGTATAGGACCATGCCTATGAAGCTGTGAAGGACACGTCCATCAGAGAAATCAATTGGGTTGAAGGAGAGGTCACGGAGTTGGAAGACCTAATGGCTCTGGTCATGAAATTTACCTCCTCTTGGTTGAAACATAAAATTTGGGAGTTGGAAAGTGAGAAGGTAACTTGTACCTTCGATTTGATGGGGAATCTCAATCCTATGTCCACTTCTGAGGAATCCGGGGAAGATGACCCCAAAGGGAAAGCTGCCAAGACCTCACCGTTCAAGATAAAAATCAAAGGACCCAAGGAAAGTGGGCTTGGAGCAAAAAGGAAGCCAAAAGGAAAAAGGAGATGACAGACTTTGAAGCTAAGTAAGTCCTCTGATGAGGAAAAGTCAGAAAAGGTAGAGGAGGAATATGTTCCTCCACCACCAAAGAAAACCAGAACAACTCGGGTCTCCAAGAAGAAGGTTCAAGATATATCAAAGGACGAGCCTCCGATTGTTGATGTAGAAAGTTCAGGAGGAGAGAAAACAAAAGTTTATATGAGAAGATATAGGACTCCCTCTTCGAGGGACACTGTGCAAAAGGTGGAAGCTCCGTCAAAATCACCAACCGCAAAACCATCCAAGGCTGTTTCTCCTCCACCAGGCGCACCTGAGCCGGAAATTCCAGAGGAACATGAAACCAGCAGAGAGGCAGAGCCCTTCAAGGAAGGGAAACTCTTTAGTGAGGCAGCGTGGCTGGAGGTTGAAGAGGAGGAAAGGCATACTTCTCCTTTGGTGCAGTATGAAGATTCCCTGGAAAGTGACAGAGGCCACGGATCGCCTGAGCCGGAAGAAGACATCCCTGTTAGAACCCCATCACTGGTACAACCAGAGGTGGAACTTGAAGAAATTTATCAAAGTGAGTAACTACCTAAGAGGGAGGAGGATACAATAACTGTAGAAGAAGAAGAGAAAATGACATAATAGCTGGAAGAAACAAGAACAGAAGAAATCCAGGCAGAGCTTGCAGCCCCGGACTGGCTTGAAAAGGAGCTCACAAGAAAGAAACAAGTGGTAATTGAAGACACTCCCTTGGATTGGGATGAGATGCTGCCAAAAATTGGAAAAGGGAAGAAGAAGAGGGCAGCTAGGGTGGTGTCCAAGGTAGAAAGAGATGAGGCAAACAACAGGGTTATCCACATTGCCACTCCTACCGCGGACAAGACAAGAGAGGATGTCACCGGCCAAGATTACAGTGTGCAAACGATCAACCTTGGGCAGGCATCCATGGAGCGAGACATTGAGGAGTATGAGGGGTCCAGTGCCGTGATCATTGGGAGGTTGAGAAAAGAGACCCAGACCAAGCAGGAGTTGAAGAAAGAGAATGAGAGGTTAAGGAAATGCTTGGAGGAGGTAATGAAACCCTTGCAATCCCTCCATCCTTCTTCTGCCACCCCTGGATTTCTGCCCAAAGAAACTATCTCTGAGATTGAGAAAATGAAGACCTCTGCCCAAGCTACAGTGGATTGGCTGAAGGGGGTGCAAGCAAAGGGAGATAATGCAATCAAGGACATCCTATCAGTTGGAAAGGATGCGGTTAGGGCTAAGGAGCTGCTGGAGTAGGTGTTATCTCAAGACAAAGAGGATGTTGACCTCTTGCTGCAGAAGTCCAGGGTCATTATGGGGCATGGTAAGGAACAACTAGCTACAGATGGGATTCTTCCTTCCTCCAGAATGGATGAACCCTGGGAATGGTTCGAGGCTTTGCAAATTAGGAAAAAGGCCATGAAAAAGATTCAGAAACGGAAGAAATAGATTGATGGGGATCTCGCTGTAGTGTATGATGGATGCATTGCATTCTTTGAGGTGATGACCGGCAGGAGGAAAATTGCTCCCAAATATTTGAGCCTGGAACATCTAAGAGAGTGGTGGCATGAAGTTTATGCTCCGGATGCTGAGAGTGTTATCACTGGCCACCAGCTTGATGATGCGGCCACATATCTGGCAGTGATGGACAAATATCTGGCCAACAAGGAGGATTGGGATAAAATTGTTGAGCGGTCCAAGGAAGAGATTGACTCTATTAAATGTCGGCTTAGGGTATTGCCTTTGCCACCTGTCACCGAGCTGGATGGAACATTCTTGACGGTGTAGGGTTCATTGGAGAAGAAAGGATAAGGGAAGTGACAGTTAATGCCTATTTTGAGATTTGTGCTTCCCTATTATCATAGGGTATGCATTGGACCGGACTACATTGGGGACTGTGTCAAGGCCGACCTTGATGGTGAATGGCATTTAATGTGTGCCTTAGTTTGATTTTCCTTAGGCCGACTTGTTTTGGGCAGTTATATTTATTTTGTAAATGTTTGGCAGGGCCGACATTCATTGGGATTTGCTATAAATAGGAATTCTTGCCTCATTGTAAAGGGTTAGCTAGACAGTAATAGAAATAAGTAAGAGCAAGAATTAGAGTACTTTGTAGTAGGAATAATATTCAGTTTTTTGAAGCAAATACTATATCAGAACAGTGGAGTTGTTGCATTCTTTTGATGGTTTAATACAATTGAAGACATTGTGGTTTTCCTGGTGCAATCTCTTGTGTTATTTCATCTTGCATTGTTCTGTTGTTCTATCTTTCAAATTGCTTGGAGATTTAGGGTTTAGTGTTCTAAATTAAATAATTTTAGTTTGATGAATGATGTTTATTGATTTCGTATTTGGAATGTTTGTAGTAATCTCCGGTCTATACTCCTAATAACTATCTGATTGTAGTAGGCTAGTGAAGTCAACCTGGACCATATATTCATATGTGCTTAAGTTCGATTGTAGATGAAGGTCTATGATTTGAAAATCTATATACCTTAGAAGATTGCACCATTCTTGTGATATTGTATTGTGGGTTGATCAAGGATTGGTTATTTGAGATTGGTCCATTCCAGACATCTATCATTTGCATTGTTTATCTTAGGAATAGTTTAGGTTTCATCACATCTTTGCACCCTCATCTTTTGCTATTTCTTTATCATTTGGTTATATTTAGGATTATAGATCATCATATTGCAAAATCTGATAAATTGGAAAGATACAGTTTGCTTGTAGTAAGGTCCCTTTGTGATTACCAACATTTTCACATAATTATCTGAGTTGTTTATGCATTGTCATGACCTGACACCCAAGAGACCTTGGGGTGATTTTCAGTGATTTATTATTGAAGATTACCTTTCAAGAGAGATAGAATATTGTATTCTGTCTGAGTTGTTGCTGTGTAGAAAACACCATCAATAGATTGGCGCTAGAAGGAGGGCCTGAATGAGCACACTAGATCATTTCTTGAATGCCATCTCTCCTGAAAGATATAGAAGAAATACTAGATCTACCGCAGGAGAGGAGGGTTTACAAGAATTAGAGTTCCCCACTAGGTCAAGAAGGACTCGAGAAAGGGGAGAATCATCATCACTCATGCCTTCACCAGCATCATCCACATCATCACATCCTGAGGTTGAGGCTATACCCATCCCTGAGGCCGTTCCTATTCAACAGCCTCAGCCCACCATAAACCAACCACAACCACCTCCCCCACTCTTACCGATGGCTTTCCTAGCTAATAATCCATCCCCTTTGTCTTTTAATGCTTACAATTTAATTCCCAAAAACCTTGAGCACTTTTGTTCAAAATTCCATGTCAATGATCCAAACAGGACTGCAGAAGAACATGTAAGTATTTTTCAAACATGCCTCAAAGACAGAGGGATTGTTCATGAGGATGTTGCCTGTAGGTTGTTTCCTTATTCATTAGGAGAAGAGGCCTTTTACTGGTACAACCACCTCCCTTCTGGTTCAATCCTTAATTGGAATGATCTTGAAAAGGCCTTTTTACAGAAGTTCAGAATACCTATCAGTGCCAATGAGTTATACCTGCAGTTTATCAAAGTTAAGAGAGAGGTTAATGAACCAATATCCAGTTTCAATAATAGGTTTCACCGTGCATTCACCAGACTTCAAGATCCATATGTTTTAGATGATAATACAACCCTGGGAGTCTATTATGAAGCTCTAGATAGTCTCACAGCAACCTTCCTGAAATGGAGACCCAATCCTCCAGGTACCCTAACTGATGCCTATACAAAGGCTGTTAAGCTCAGTACAGATTTTAGACAACACTTGACATGACCATTACCATCTCTAGGACTAGTTGCACATCCCAACCAGGTTCAAGCAGTAAACCATGTGCTTGCTAGTCACACTCCAATCATGAATTCAGTTCCTCAATTACCTTTGGTGCCACACCCTGGTCATCCCATGAACCAGGCTTCCCCAATGACGAACTTCCCTCAACAGCAGGTTAATCAGCCTATGTATCTGTCACAGTTGAATAGCTTCCCTGCTTATTTGCAAAATTCTGAGGTGTTGCATCAGTCTATGGGATCTGCTACAATGTCTGCCCCTCCTCAGAATAATCCATCCCATATTCCTTATCGAGATTCAAATAGGGAGAGGATTGATGAAATTGATGAACAGATAAAGAAGCTCAATCTGGAGGTAACCTATCTAAGAAATTAGAATAGCCAATTACAAGTTGCCCAGAAGAATATACAATCCAATCAAAATAGAGAGTTTCCGCAAGGACAACGTAATGACAGAGGGTTCTACAATGATAGGGGTTATAACCAGGACAGGGGTTATAACAATGATAGAGGATTCAATAATGATAGGAGGCAAAATTTTGATAGAGGCCAAAGAAGTGGGTCGGGATTTGATAAAAGACCACCCCAAGGACAAAACAGAACCTGGAACACAGGCCCCAATAATGGAGGAGTTCCCACCCCATTGGATCAACCAGTTAATCAAGTGGTCAATCAATCTACAAATTAACCAGTCAATCAAGACAAACCTCCTACTGGTGTATATCTAGCTGAAGCAGCCCTATCAGGGTGGTGCAGGCTCTATAAGACAAGTCAGCATTCAGAGTTGGAGTGTCTAGAATTTTAGACTGTTGTCTCCATTTTCCAGTATGAGGTAGAAAATAATGCAAATGGATAGGAGATTGTTCCTTCCAACCCCTATGATTCTCCTGTGCTGGTGTTAAATCATTCTCCTTTCCCAACAAGTGAAGAAAATATTCCAGAGGAGAAATCTAATTCCCAGGAAGGGGAAATAGACCAAATATGCAATGGGGATGAAGTGGCTCAGTTGTTTAATGAGGAAGCAATGAATGATAATGGTCCCCTTGATAATGAAGAGAATTATGTTGAAGAAGAATAGATGTTTCAGAGGCAGGGTTTGAGAGATATGCCTCATAGGCGTCCACAACTTGGGGGACCTTTCGCCACTTCTATTCCTCCAAACAATTTCAGTACTCCCCCAGATCCTAGTGCAAGCAACAATCCATCTTATCCACATGTTTCCAAGCAGTATTTCTCAAAGGAGAAACAAGCTCAAATTGACCCACAGAGGGAAAAGATTGTTCAAGCAGGCAAGGACAAGGTGGAGGAACCTTCTAAGGAGGTCTCTACCGATATGAGTGAGGAGCAGATGGCTTCATATGTTGCTGAGGAGTTCAAAAAACTAAAGGTAAATCTTTCAACATTTGAATTATTAAGATTCCCTACAATTAGAAAGGCTGTTTTAGGTACGTATGATGCACATTCAAAGTCTTTGGATAAGCCTTCCAGTGAGAATATTAGCAAGACCTCTAGTTATCAGCCTGAGAAGACACAAAATAAAATTAACTTGCCTCCTGGAGATAAAGGAAAAGAAAATGATAAGATTCAAGTGGCTCAGGTGGATACTCAGCCAACCTTATTTCAAGGAAAGACAGAAACCCTACCATTTTTGATCTCTGTCCGTATATTCGGTAAGAATCTGCATAATTGTTTATTAGATTCTGGTGCTTCCACCAATATGATGCCTTTTGGAGTTTGTAGAGCTTTAGGAATTACACCTGCTGACTCTCAGAAGAAGGTGACTCAGTTGGATAGAACTGAAGTAAATGTGGTGGGAGAATTAAACATGATTCACATGCAGATAGCTTATGATCCAATAATTCAATAGGTTATCAACATCCAGGTAGCTGATATTCCTGATGCATATGGTTTGATTCTAGGAAGAGATTTCACCAAAGCTTTAAATGGATATGTGTCTACTGATCACTCTCACATGTGGCTTCCATGGAAAGGAGTTCCCAATCAGATTAGAATTGAAAGAGAGCCAAGAATGAAATACATGATAACAAAGTACCAAAAGACTTCAACAGAAGTTCTCATATCAGAAGTCGATATGGGAAATTACATGCTATCAACTCAGTTTGAGGAGTCAGACTTAGAGGAGGTATTGATGCTGCATACGGTGCCTGTCGATGTTGAGATAGGGTACAACCATGGTGAAGTTTTGACAGAATTAGTTGAGGAAGAAGAAGAACCTGAAGATAATCAGATCAGCCTGTTAGACAACTTTCAAGAGTTTATCAAGCAGTGTGTTGAAAATCAAATGCACCTAGGTAAGAGGACAAGCTTTGAGGAACTACTCTTACCCAATTGGTGTAGAGTTCATAATGCTTCCCATTCGGAGTTGGAGTGTTGTTTATGTCAGACAGCAGTAGAGCAAGTACAACAAAGCCTAAATCCAATCCAAGTTGTGAGGACAAAGGTATACAATTTTAGGGAGAAGAAGAGAAACCCATAGTGACCAAGGAATCTTCCAACACTGATAAGCCAAAAGACGTGATAAAGAAGACTACCGATGCTGAATGCTGGACTCTCAAATTTGATGGATCCAAATCCAAGCACGGAGCTGGTGTAGGGTTTGAACTGATCAGTCCAAAAGGTAAGAATTTCTTTGCATCCCATAGGCTTCAATTTCATTGCACCAATAATGTAGCAGAGTACGAAGCATTAATTCATGGACTTCTTATGGCACTTAAGAAAAGGGTTAAAATTCTGGAAGTTTTTGGTGATTCTGAATTAGTAGTCAAGCAAGTGAGAAAGCAATATGCATGCCACGATAGGAGAATGACTAATTATAAACATAGAGTGTGGGACCTCATTGAGGGGTTTGATGCTTTTAATATTCAACTGATACCACGACAGAAGAATCAAACTGCTGATTCTTTGGCTCAGGCAGCAAGTACTTTGCAGCCTTTATCTTTGTCAGGACTAAAGAGATTCACTGTAGAATTGACTCCCGTGCCATCAGTCCCAGACAATGTTACTAACTTCCAGGTATTCGAGGATGACAAACATATCCTATATTTTATCACAAACACAGATGTTTTTGCTTCTCAAATCATTGATGAAATGGAACCCCAGGAAGCAGAACTATCTATTTAGAAGGTGTGTTGAATCTGAAGTCTAATACTATTCCAAGGGGAATGGTACAGTTGGAGCAAATTTTTGATATGGATAAGATTAGAGATCAGGAACAATAGTCCAAGAAAGAATCAATCAGTGGACAGTGTGACACTCACAATGTGGGAACTGAGGACAATGTTAAGAACATTTTCATTGGTAAGGTATGCACTCTAGAAGAAAGACAAGGTATAATCAAAGCCTTACATGATTTTTCAGATATAGTAGCCTGGGGTTATGAGGACTTGAAAACCTATGATACATCAATCATAACTCATACTATACCCCTGAAACCAGGTGCCAAGCCTTTTATACAGAGACAGAGACCTATTAATGCATTGTTGGAATCACTCATATAGAAAGAAGTTCAGAAATTACTGTCTGCCAGAATTATATTTCCGGTCAGGCATTCAACATGGGTGGCAAACCTGGTTCCAGTAAGAAAAAAGAATGGAGAAATTAGGCTCTGTGTTGACTTCAGAAATCTAAATAGATCATCAGAAAAAGACAACTATCCAGTTCCCTCTTTGGATGAAGTACTTCAAGTGGTCAATGGTTCCTAGATGATGTCCTTTCTGGACGATTATTCAGGGTACAATCAAGTAATGGTCCAGTATGAAGACAGACACAAGACTACTTTTACAACTAAGTGGGGTACCTTTGCCTACAGGAGGATGCCATTTGGAATCATTAATGAAGGGGCCACATTCCAAAGGGCTATGGATATTGCCTTTAAAGATGTCATAGGAAAATGCATCATTATTTACATGGATGACCTGACTATTTTTTTGAAAAATAGAGGGGATCACATCTCAGACCTACGGAAAGTATTTCAAAAGTGCAGAGAATTTGGCATAGCCCTGAATCCTAAAAAGTGTATTTTTGGAGTAACAGAAGGAAAGCTGTTAGGACATGTCATATCAGAAAAGGGGATTGCTATAGATCCTGAGAGAGTGGAAGCTATATTGAAAATTTAGCCCCCTGCTAGCAAAAAGGAAATGAAGTCCTTCTTTGGTAAGATCAACTTCGTTAGAAAATTCATCACTGGATTTGCTGAAATTGTGAAACCGTTAAATGCAATGTTGAAACAAGATGCCAAGGTCGAATGGACTACAGAAGCGAAGGAGGCATTTGCAGAAATCAAGAGAGCCATTGCTGATGCTCCAGTATTGGTAAGTCTTGATTACAACAAACCCTTTTACATCTATTCCTTTGCTTCGGACCATTCATGTGCTGGAATGCTAACTCAAAAGTCTGATGAGGGAAATGAGCATCCTATCGCTTTTATGAGTGCACCGCTGAAAGATGCCGAGTTGAAATATCCAAGTGTGGAAAAGCAAGCATACGCCCTGGTCATAGAAGTAAAGAAATTCAGGCATTATATCCTCAAAAATAAGGTGTACGCAATTGTTCCTGATTCCACAGTTAAGTTACTTCTGATGCAGAATGAATTAGGTGAGTGTCGAGCCAAATGGGTGACCATGCTACAAGAATATGACATTAAGATTCAGCCCATGAAGCTGGTAAGAGGGCAGGGACTCACTCAGACTATGGTAGAGATAGGCTCTGAATTATCCGTTCAGAACTACAATATTGAAGAGGTTTCCCCAAATGGTTGGTATGATGACATAGTCTATTATTTGCTGAATCGACCTCCAGTTCATCTTAATGCAGTTCAAAGACGAGCTCTAAGGTTAAAAAGTGATGGTTTCATGTTGAAAGGAGCTGTTCTGTATAAGAAAAATCATGAAGGCCTCTATTTAAGGTGTCTTGGGAAACAGGAAGCTGAAAGAGTGATGAATGAATTCCATGAGAAATATGGTACTGGTCATGGCTCAGCAATTGCCACAGCAAACCAAATCTTGAGGGCAGGTTATTACTGGCCCACACTGTTCAAAGATGTTCACCATCATGTATGGGCCTATCACACTTGCCAGACTGCAGCAACGAGAGAAAGGTGTGCAGCACTTCCGCTCCAACCGGTCACTGAGGTAAGACCTTTTGCCCAATGGGGTATGGATTTCGTAGGCCCCATCAACCCACCATCTTCTGCAGGGCACATGTACATTCTTACTATCACTGATTATTTTACAAGATGGACTGAAGCTTTTGCTTGTAGGCAATGTACATCAGATGTAGTGATTGATTTTTTAGAATCGACCATTCTTAATTGGTTTGGATGCCCTATTGCCGTTGTCTGTGATAATGGTCCTACCTTTGCATCTTTGAAATTCTCAAATTGGGCTTTTGATCATGGCATTATTGTGAAATTTGTGTTTAGTTATTATCCCCAGGGTAATGGCCTAGCAAAATCCTCTAATAAGAACCTATTGACTGTTATCCGTAAGTTGTTAGAGAGAAACCCAAAAGATTGGCACACCCAGCTTCGGTTTGCCCTTTGGGCAGATCGTACCAGGCTTAAATCATCCATTGGGACATCGCCTTATCATTTAGTGTATGGCCTGGAGCCAGTATTCCCTATCCAACTCAAGATCCCAACTCTACAGTTTATAAATCAGTTTTATGATGAGGGGGACAGAAGGGAGGCTAGGTTAGTAGAACTATTGCACCTTGAGGAGAAACGAGACAATGCCCTTGAGAATTTTTCCAAACATTAGGGGGTAGTTAAGAGATGGTTTGATAGAAGGGATAAAGTCAAAGCCTTTCGGATTTCTGACCTTGTCCTTTACTGGGATAAACCTCATGATCAGAAAGGGAACCATGGGAAATTTGATAAATTGTGGCTTGGCCCATATCAGATTGCTGAAATACTTGGAGATAATGCCTTCCGTCTGAATACTCTCACGGGAGAGGATATCCCACTGCCTGTCAATGGGCAGTATTTGAAACATTATTTCCAGTCCTAAACTGTTTTCAGCTCCGTGCCCTGTAAATAGTTAGTTTAGGTTGCTTTGCTTGTTTTGTTTGGTTAGTGTAGGTTTCCCTTTTGGTTCGCTTGTTTGCTTTGGGCAGAGTAGGTTTGTTTTTGGTTTGCTTGCTTTCGTTTGCGTTGCTCTTGCTCTTGGTTCTTTCTCTTTTTGGGGACCTTTGGGTGCATCTGTATGGCAATGGTGACAAAGCAGGTCTGATGTTCTTGGTATTTCCCCTACAAACTTTAATCATCCTTCCAGGACATCATGGTATGAACTCTTTATTTCATGTCACTTATCCTTGTGCTGAGGCAGAGGGTTTTCTAGTTAGTTTGAACAGGAATATATTAGGGTCTTATACTTTTAATTCTTAATATACCTGAAGTTGCAGAAGGCCCTTATAAGGTTTGAATAGGTGAAAACTCATTTTGCTACTCTAGTGCCACTGTGATTCTCAGCCCTGAGTGTGGACTTCACTATTCATAGGTTGAATGAAATGAGTGAAAAAGAAAAAATATATCAAACAAAAAAAAAAGAGAAAAAAAAAGAAGAGGAAAGATATTGAAAATCAAAAGGTTTGAATTCAACTGATCAGGAGGATCTGAATATCTCTATCGGGGCTATAAACACCTGGCTGGCAGTAGAGCTATCTTCAGGAGGATCACAGCAATAACCTTGTCGGGGCTATGGACGCCTGACTGGCAGCGAGGCTCTGTCCAGGTTACTTTTAGAGCATGAATCTTTACGTAGCTTGTTCATACCGAGTCTGGTCCTTGTTGTAATCAAGGGAAGGTAATAAATGCATATGCACACACCTGGACCTTGGTATAGGGAAGTTTGAATGACTAGGAGCCTCTTTGTTTAAACATGGGGGTGGTGGCTGGATATTTGAAGTTGAAACCATGCGTTCTGGGTTCTTGATTCTAGTTTTTCATCGCAATGCTCAGGAGCATTTTCCTAGCAGAGTTGCCATTTGTTGTGCAGTTTTTGCACACACGCCCCACTTGGAGTAGGGACCCTCTTTTCTGGTGTCTTTCAACCTTTGGTTTTATTGGACTTATCATTTTGAGGTCTTGACATGTTGGCCTTGCTAGTTTTGACCTTGCCCTGAGGCTTGAATTGATTGAAATTGAGTTTTAAGCAAAATACGAGTTTTCACCTGACCCCAGGATTTTCTGGCTCCGGCGGATTTTCCCGGGCCCTGGTTCTTTGTCCGTTTCTGGCTGGATTCTCCAAATCCAGGTTTCTACTTGATCCCAGGATTTTTCAGTTCTGGCAGATTTTCCCGGTCTACGCTAAAGTCCCGAACTTCGTCATTTCCCCGGTTTCTGCATATCCGTGAAATCTGTGTTTCCGCGTATTTTGGGATTTTCCAAAATTCTGTCCTAGGCTCGGGCTTCCGGATTTGTCAGAAGTGTCTTGTCACGCATTAATGACTGAGGTACCTTTTCTCAGACGAGTATATGGGCGGATTTAGGGCATTTTGAACATCATTTTGACTTCATTGTTCACTTGCTAATTGCTCTGGCGATTAAGAGTTTCATCTGAGCTTTGAGGTTTGATTCGGATTGCTAGTGTGTGGATTGATTGGAGCGCTGCTGGTTAAAGTTTTCATTGCTTGGACGCGCTTGTTTCGTGGTTTCTTCCTCGAGCTCGAATTTCATCTGCATTGATCCATGGTAGGTTATCGTTGGCCCTATCATTTGTTTGCATGATGATTGAGTGTTTCTGCACTGAATGATGATAATTTCGGGTCGGCCCTTGCTTGATTATGATCCCGTATTTATAGAGTTAGGGTTTGACCTACTTTTTTTGCGAAACCACATCACCCGTGCCCCGGTGAGCTTGTATTTTCCTATTAAGACAACGGGTGCGTCCGTTTGAAGGGTTCATGGTTAGATTACTTACCCTCTTAGTACGAAATCTGCCATGTGCAAAGTTGGGGTTTTCGTGGTGCTTGACCCTGAATAATGGATTAAGTTGTGATCTGCCAATCTCGCCCTTGTATTACGACGACCCCCGTCTGGTGAGGATTCGGAGTGCCTTAGACTGATCTTCATCCATGATATGTTAAACCTCGGGCTTACTCTGGTTTCAATGGCGGGAGAGATTTTTATCAAAATTAGGGCATCGTTGATTCGGCATAAGAATTCATCATTTGAGGGCATAAGAAACGTTGAAATCCTTTGCACTCTGAATTTTATTGATTATCATCAATTTTTGGACTATTAGGATTTGAGTAGAAAAGATTACATGATCATTTAATCGCCAGTTTGTGGGTTGTTCTTCATCGGGTTCCCGTCGTGTCTGCGGAATTTTCGCACACCCAGTTTTTCCCGGTTTAGGATAATTCCACGGACTAGAGTAATTTCCGAAACGCTTCTACCTGTCTGCGAAAATCCGTCCCATCCGGATTTTTCTGGTTTTCCTGTCTAGTCTTATCCTTTTGATTTTTCGAAGGTAGGATTGATGGAATTAATCCTGAATGCTTATTTCTTGCTTCCAATGAGCAAATTGCATGATAATCTAATGATCTTTCGGTTGAACTAATGATTTATTGGACTAATGATGTTTTGGCAGCGAGAATCCGTCTAGGTCGGATTTCTCCGAAATTTTGTCCCGACTGGTTTTTCCCGATTTGCGATATTTTTTAGGACTACATTATTTTTCTGGACTTTCAAGGATTAGCAGTTTGCGATAGATTTCAATTGTTTTATGTGATTTTATGCTAATCTTTTGGTTGGAATATAAACAATAATTGAATACTAACGATGTCTTTTGTGCATGTAGGCCGAATCAAGCAAGGTTGCGGCCGGGAAATCTAAGGGTGGCTCGGAGGGGTCATCCATTTCTGAGGCAGAACGATTAAGATTGGACGTCAAGAGTCAGCTTCCTGAGAGCAGGATATCCTCTGTATGGTCCGAGGTGTCTGACACCAATGTTGGGGCCTGGAGATATGAAGAATTCAAGCAGAGGACAGCTGAGAAGTATCTGTCAGCCTTAAGGCAGGGAATGATGAAGTCTGGACTTGTGCACGTGGCTGGGTTTCCTCCAGCAATCCAGTGTTATGAACTGATACTGGAATGTGTCCAACAGTACGATTTTGATAAACAAAGGGTGGTCAGCACCGAGCGAAGGGTCTTGGCAAAATTCAGTCCTGCCTCCATTGCACAAGCCTTCGGCATGCCTGACCTTCCTTCAGTGTGTGCTCTTAACATAGAAACGGCTAGAACATACTATGAGAATGAGCTAGTCAAGGCCCAATAGATAATCAACTCATGGTTAGAGAAACCAAAGTCCCATCATTCTAAGCTGCCCAAGCAATTGCATAGAATCAAATTCAAATCTGATATCTATGATGCCATAACATTTTTGAGCAGGGTAGCTGGTTTGAAGACTGTCGGGGTGTTAGAGAACTGGATGGTCCACGTGATCACCAAAAGTGAGCAAGGGACCAACTATCACTGGGCAGGACTTATCAACTCTGAGATTGATAGACAGTTAAGGAACATCTTGGAGACCAAGAAATTAACCATGTCCTCATATGTGGTGTATGTACTAGCCAGATCCTACCCATACAGGGGTTTGAATCCACGAGGGACATTGGGTCAAGACATAATTTATGAAGTTTATCTGGAGCTGCATTTGGGACACAAGGACTACAGAAGGGCTAATGACGCATTCACAATGCATATTACCCGGATGTTACAGAATGCTGAGCACATGAGACTGTCAGATGGGGCCAAAGGGCTGATAAGGAATTATGGAGCGTGGTTTATCCAATTTCCCACTTTCACCTACATTCGGATTGATGGATGCCCGGTTGCTCCATACAGGTTGCCAAGATACCCCACCGATCACATTGTTTTGTTGGAGGTTGTGAGACAAATTTGTGAATTTGATGCCATTGTGAAGAGGGAGAAGCATAAGACAGGCTTCGGTGGAGACTTCCCTCTTGGGATTGGTGTGGCAGAAATGTGCCCTTCCATCCAATCAGCCCACACTGTAGGAGAAGAGTTGGCAACATATGGTCTCTCCTACCATTCCAAAAGGATGAATTTTGATATCACAAGGGAGGCTCAGAAGAAGGCCACAAGGGAATACCGACACAAGGATGACCTGGAAGACTATTGGGTCAACATTAAAGATGACATTGAGGTGAGAAAGAAGAGATATTCCAGACTCCCTGTTGGGGCAATCCGACAATATAATGTCAAGTTGATCCCCGATCAACTAGAGGATGATGGAAATCTGGTACAAGACCACGCCTATGAACCTGTGAAGGATAGGTCCATCAGAGAAATCAATTGGGATGAAGGAGAGGTCACGGAGTTGGAAGACCTAATGGCTCCGGTCATGAAATTTACCTCCTCTTGGTTGAAACATAAAATTTGGGAGTTGGAAAGTGAGAAGGTAACTTGTACCTTCGATTTGATGGGGAATCTCAATCCTATGTCCATTTCTGAGGAATCTGGGGAAGATGACCCCAAAGGGAAAGCTGCCAAGACCTCACCGTTCAAGATAAAAATTAGAGGACCCAAGGAAAGTGGGCTTGGAGCAAAAAGGAAGCCAAAAGGAAAAGGGAGATGACAGACTTTGAAGCTAAGTAAGTCCTCTGATGAGGAAAAGTCAGAAAAGGCAGAGGAGGAAGATGTTCCTCCACCACCAAAGAAAACCAGAACAACTCGGGTCTCCAAGAAGAAGGTTCAAGATATATCAAAGGACAAGCCTCCGATTGTTGATGTAGAAAGTTCAGGAGGAGAGAAAACAAAAGTTTATATGAGAAGATCTAGGACTCCCTCTCTGAGGGACACTGTGCAAAAGGTGGAACCTCTGCCAAAATCACCAACCGTAGAACCATCCAGGGTTGTTTCTCCTCCACCAGGCGCACCTGAGCCAGAAATTCTGGAGGAACATGAAACCAGTGGAGAGGCAGAGCCCTTCAAGGAAGGGACACTCTTTAGTGAGGCAGCGTGGCTGGAGGTTGAAGAGGAGGAAAGGAATACTTCTCCTTTGGTGCAGTATGAAGATTCCCCAGAAAGTGACAGAGGCCATGGATCGCCTGAGCCAGAAGAAGACATCCCTGTTAGAACCCCATCACCGATACAGCCAGAGGTGGAACTTGAAGAAATTGATCAAAGTGAGCAACTCCCTAAGAGGGAGGAGGATACAATAACTATAGAAGAAGAAGAGAAAATGATAGAACAGCCCGAAGAAACAAGAACAGAAGAAATCCGGGTAGAGCCTACAGCCCCGGACTGGCTTGAAAAGGAGCTCGCAAGAAAGAAACAAGTGGTAATTGAAGACACTCCCTTGGATTGGGATGAGATGCTGTCAAAAATTGGAAAAGGGAAGAAGAAGAGGGCAGCTAGGGTGGTGTCCAAGGTAGAAAGAGATGAGGAAAACAACAGGGTTATCCACATTGCCACTCCCACCGCAGACAAGACAAGAGAGGAGTTCACCGGCCAAGATTACAGTGTGCAAACGATCAACCTTGGGCCAGCATCCATGGAGCAAGACATTGAGGAGTATGAGGGGTCCAGTGCTGTGATCATTGGGAGGTTGAGAAAAGAGACCCAGACCAAGCAGGAGTTGAAGAAAGAGAATGAGAGGTTAAGGAAATGCTTGGAGGAGGTAATGAAACCCTTGCAATCCCTCCATCCTTCTTCTTCTGCCACCCCTGGATTTCTGCCCAAAGAAACTATCTCTGAGATTGAGAAAATGAAGACCTCTTCCCAAGCTACAGTGGATTGGCTGAAGGGGGTGCAAGCAAAGGGAGATAATGCAATCAAGGACATCCTATCAGTTGGAAAGGATGCGGTTAGGGCTAAGGAGCTGCTGGAGCTGGTGTTATCTCAGGACAAAGAGGATGTTGACCTCTTGCTACAGAAGTCCAGGGTCATTATGGGGCATGGTAAGGAACAACTAGCTGCAGATGGGATTCTTCCTTCCTCCATAATGGATGAACCCTGGGAATGGTTTGAGGCTTTGAAAATTAGGAAAAAGGCCATGAAAAAGATTCAGAAACGGAAGAAACAGATTGATGGGGATCTCGCTGCAGTGTATGATGGATGCATTGCATTCTTTGAGGTGATGACCGGCAGGAGGAAAATTGCTCCCAAATATTTGAGCCTGGAATAGCTAAGAGAGTGGTGGCATGAAGTTTATGCTCCGGATGCTGAGAATGTTATCACTGGCCACCAGCTTGATGATGCGGCCACATATCTGGCAGTGATGGACAAATATCTGGCCAACAAGGAGGATTGGGATAAAATTGTTGAGCGGTCCAAGGAAGAGATTGACTCTATTAAATGCTGGCTTAGGGTATTGCCTTTGCCACCTATCACCGAGCTGGATGGAACATTCTTGAGGGTTTAGGGTTCGTTGGAGAAGAAAGGATAAGGGAAGTGACAGTTAATGCCTATTTTGAGATTTGTGCTCCCCTATTATCATAGGGCATGCATTGGACCGGACTACATTGGGGACTGTGTCAAGGCCAACCTTGATGGTGAATGGCATTTAATGTGTGCCTTAGTTTGATTTTCCTTAGGCCGACTTGTTTTGGGCAGTTATATTTATTTTGTAAATGTTTGGCAGGGCCGACATTCCTTGGGATTTTCTATAAATAGGCATTCTTGCCTCATTGTAAAGGGTTAGCTAGACAGTAATAGAAATAAGTAAGAGCAAGAATTAGAGTACTTTGTAGTAGGAGTAATATTCAGTTTCTTGAAGCAAATACTATATCAGAACAATGGAGTTGTTGCAGTCTTTTGATGGTTTAATACAATTGAAAACATTGTGGTTTTCCTGGTGCAATCTCTTGTGTTATTTCATCTTGCATGGTTCTGTTCTATCTTTCAAATTGCTTGGAGATTTAGGGTTTAGTTTTCTGAATTAAATAATTTTAGTTTGATGAATGATGTTTATTGATTTCGTATTTGGAATGTTTGTAGCAATCTCTGGTCTATACTCCCAGTAACTATCTGATTGTAGTAGGCTGGTGAAGTCAACCTGGACCATATATTCATATGTGCTTAAGTTTGATTGTAGATGAAGGTCTATGATTTGAAAATCTATATACCTTAGAAGATTGCACTGTTCTTATGATATTGCATTGTGGGTTGATCAAGGATTGGTTATTTGAGATTGGTCCATTCCAGACATCTATCATTTGCATTGTTTATCTTAGGAATAGTTTAGGTTTCATCACATCTTTGCACCCTCATCTTTTGCTATTTCTTTATCATTTGGTTAGATTTAGGATTATAGATCATATTGCAAAATTTGATAAATTGGAAAGATACAGTTTGCTTGTAGTAAGGTCCCTTTGTGATTACCAGCTCATTTTCACATAATTATCTAAGTTGTTTATGCATTGTCATGACCTGACACCCGAGAGACCTTGGGGTGATTTTCAGTGATTTATTATTGAAGATTACCTTTCAAGAGAGATAGAATATTGTATTCTGTCTGAGTTGTTGCTGTGCAAAAAACACCATCAACAAGTAAGAAGTAGGATTCAATGTCATTATCTATTGCAGAAATATAATATATTGTTGTAGCATCATGCTGCACATAGGTGTTGTGGATGAAGTAAACATTGAATGATTCAAAATTTCATATGATGAACCTATTCCTATCATGTGTGACAATATAAGTGCAATCAATATTTTAAAGAATCTAGTAATTCATTCAAGAAAAAAAAAATCTCTTGATCTGATATCACTTCTTGAGATAGATTTTTTTAGAGAATGAGATTTAGTTGGAGTATTGTTCCTACTAAGGATCAGGTTTCTGATATTTTCATAAATGCTTTTCCTAAAGATACTTTTTAATATCTTTGGGAGAGGTTAGGATTTATTGCCCCTCCTTTTAACTAGATGCATAAATGTGTGCATCTGTTTGGGAATCTTTTCAAGATACATTCTTGGTCCTAGACTAATGCTGAAGGTTGCCTCTTAAGAGAAGTAGGTAGTAGTGGTTGTTTGTTGATGTATTTTGTTGGAGTATACTATGTGCCCCTATAGGGGAATGTGCAGGAAAGTGGCATATGTAGGTGTTTCCCTTCATATGGTGTTAAAGGGGGAGAGCAAGATAGTTGGATGAGTTTATGGACCTTTTCCATTGATGTCAAGGGCTCGGGAGACGGGTGGTTGAAAAACCATAGTGAAGAGTAAGGGGGAGAGAGAATCTAAGAAACATGGAGAAAGTTACAATTGGTTTAAAAACCATAGTGAAGAAGTGAATATGGTCCAAAGACCATAGGGAGAGAGAGTGATCTAGTGATCTAGAAAGTGGGATTTGTAGAAGAGGAATTTTGTGAAGAGAGAGGGTGAAGAGTAAGAGTTGTCCCTATAAGGGGAGTACTTTTTATCATAGTATTGACATTGGTTGCTTTTGTTGTTGATGGTTTTTCAAAAATCAAGTGTTGCCATAAATGACAAAGGGCAGATTGTTGGAAGTTTAGAAGCTTGAGTTGTTTGTGAGTTTCATGGGTGTTGTCATTGATGTCAACACCTTGTATGAATAAATTTTTGAAGTTGTTAGTGTTAATGATGTCAACCCATAGCATTAGAGTTATTGGAAGTTTGGAGTTGTTGGTATTGATGTCAACACATTGTTGCTGTTTCCATTAATGTCATAATTTAGTATATAGTTGTAAAGGTTGCTATCCTAACTTGTGTGTGGGAAAATTGTTGCAATTAGAAAGTGATATAGATGTTGTAAATATGTGTTGTGGAGATATTAGTAATGTTTTTGATGAAGTTGATTCAGTTGGTTTCCAATTGCTTTTGAGACAAAATGAATAAAAGAGAGTTCAGTGTGACAGAGTGGTGTTTAGTGTTTTTCTCTCTATTTCTTCATGCTTGGAGATATTCCCATGCAGTTCAAATTTGATGATTAGAGATTCTTAGAGATGTTATATCCAAAGTTTCAAGTTCTAGATCATTATACAATGGAAGATGTGTATGACAGTATGTCAGTTTGGTAAAATAGGGTGTCTAAGAGAAATGAGATTTCTTTGCATTTCTTCGTAGTGAAGTTTCTACTATTGCGGATATAGAAACATGCTTATAATGTTTGTATCTACCTTTTCTTGAAGTTTAAGGTGTTGATTTGTTCCAAAAGTTTGTTTGGTGTGTTGGATGTCTATGCCAATATGTTTGGTTGTACAAAATGAAGATGTTCTTGAGTTTTAGGTGGTTGTAGTAGTTGCGCAAAATATTCTAATGATGCTAGAATATTTTGAGATGTATGAATAGTGTGGAATGTTGTTGTGTGGTCCGCGATCTTGAAATGTGTGTTTCGTACATTGCTTGTTAATGTTAGTGCAAATTTGGACGATCTAGCATGCTAGTGCTAATTGCGAAGGATAATTATTAATTGAGGAGGTGTTGAGAATAATGTTTGTGTATATTTGGGTCCAAATTAAGTAGTGGCATGGTTTTTCTTCACTTATTTATATTTTCAAAGTTTTTGGTGCCAACCTATTTGAAGTTGCATGGTAGAGGTGTATATGTTTCATTAAGACTAACCTAATTGAGATTGTTTTAGGTCTTGGAGGGTAGAAATGAAAGAAGAATTTTTGTATGGATGAGGTGCAAAGAGTGTGTAATACAAAATGTGTGAAAGTGATAAAGTGTTTTGATCTGAGTGTGAGCCTTAATGCTTATGACTTCCTAATGCAGTGAGAAGAAGGTGCCTACATTTTGTTGAACAAGAAAACTGAGACAAGGGGTGAATCAGTTGTCATGGACTTAAACTTTAATTCATTCATTATAAAAAATCCTTAACACTGTTTAACAAATTAAGCAATGAATACTAGTGCAAAAACAAAAAACCATCACATAAACATGATAACACTAGATTTATGTGGAAATCCCAATAAGAGAAAAACTACGATGAGGATTGACTCACACTATAGAGAACATCAAAATTTATTACAAGAGGCTTACTGCCAAATATAAGGACCCACTATCTAGAACAAGGACTCACTGTCCAATAAGGCTAACAACCCGAAGGGCTCACTACCACAAAGATACAAAGAAGATAAAGAAGACTTGTTACAGAGAGAAGACAACCTCAATGCTACAAAGTATTCCACCTCATTTCACTCAATCCATTTGCACAAATATGCACGAATGATAGAGTGCACCTTCAACTCACTGCTTCTAGAAACTCAATAATTAGGCTTCACATTGATCTTCCATACTCACATCATATAGAAACATTGATTCACACTTATCTCTATTGTCTTTGTGCTCTTTTCTCTATTTTATTTGTTCTCTTCTTCACTTCTTGTTCCCTAACTCATTATGCATTTATATCATCTTCAACTTTGAAACATATCCGAAGTCAACCATCCAAATTCAAATTCAAATTAGGTTGGTGCCAAAATATCCTACGACAAAATTAGAATGAGGGCGACCCAAATACATGCTTCATCAAGACCCAAATAGATCCAACACACTTCACTAACTCCAAAAATAGTATTCCACACAAGGTTGCACAAACTAGTGTAAAACACATAAAAAAATTAAGCATAAACTTTCTAGATACCAAAATTATCTTCAATACAATCAAAACAACTCAACTCTAGAATTGTAAGTCATAAGACTTAATCAAAGAGAAATCTAGACCAACAAAATTTCTCCCAGACCTCAACCAAAAACACAGAAAACCACAGTTCACAACTGGTGAATGCAACTCGCACTATACAATGAATCAATAGCCAAAAATTAGGATATATTAGCTTCCAAAAATGAATATCAACATATTTGAACCATACAAATATAGGAGAAAATTCTGAGCAAAACCTGAAGCACCCACTAAACACTTGCAACATTTCTTCATTAAAATTTTCTCATATCCTCAACATATACAGCCAATAACCTATATCCATGACACTAATGACAACAACAATCAATTGACTAGTTGACTTCAATGAAAACACCTTCAATATTTACATTCTTGCAACAATCTCCCCCTTTGTCATTGATGGTAACAAATGATGTGAAAAACCATCAAAGACACCATACAACTCTGAATACACTTCTCAAGAATTTTCTTTATGTTTCTCCCCCTCAGTAGATAGTATTTTATATTCTCCCTCTTTTCTTCACATGCTTCCTCTCCTTTTTTACATGCTTCCTCTCCCCATTTGAAATCAATGACAAAGAAAAAATATATTTTACATTGATTTCCCCTTTGACATAGAAAACATAATACTCACAATGACAACACCTAATACTCCCTGTTCCCCCTAAGAGGTAGCCACCAAAACATCTGTCCAAATGAAAGATAGATCCATAGATCCACCAGAATGATGCATCTTCATATGCATCTAGTTCAAGAAAGGAGGGGAAATGAACCCTCACTTTTCTTGGAGATACTCAAAATTATCTTTAGGAAGAGCCTTCATGAATATATCAACAATCTAATCCTTTGTCAGAACATACTCAACATTTACTTCATTCTCCACGACCTTCTCTCCCAAGAAATGATACCTGATAGATATATGCTTCTTACTCAAGTGTATCACATAATTCTTTGAAATATTAATTGCACTTGTATTATTGCAGAAGATAGAAATAGGAGCATCATACACCACTATGATATCTTTAAATGTTTGTTTCATCAATAGAACTTTTGTACAACAAGATGCAACAACAATATATTCAACTTCAGTAGTAGACAAGGAGACTGGATCTTGCTTTTTACTCAACCATGCCACCAATTTGCAACCAAGAAAGAATGCACCACTACTTGTACTCTTTCTGTCATCTACATGTCCAACCCAATCTGTATTTGTGTAAGCACTTAGAGTAAAGTCAATATCTCTAGGATACCATAATTCATAATCTAGAGTCTCATTCAAATATCTAAATATTCTTTTAACAATAGCAATATGTGTTTCCTTAAGATTTTATTCAAATCTATGCACAAGATAGATGACATGCATAATATCTAGTCTAGTAGTAGTCAAATACAATAGTCCACCAACCATAGATCTATACTTGCTCTGATTGAAACCTTAGGTGAATCATCATTCTTACCCAAACTTCTTCAACATCTCTTTCACATACTTAGAATGTGAAATAAAAATTATTTTCTTCATTTGATTGATTTATAGCCCAAGAAAGAAATTATTCTCTCCAAACATAAACATTTCAAATTCTCCCTACATCTCTTCTGCAAACATCTTGCACATACTTTCATTTCCTCCAAAGATAATGCCATCAACATATACAACTATAATTGAGATTTTGTCATTTTCAATCTTAAAATACATATTACTATTCATTGTACCTTTGTTTCAAAACCTTTCTAAATCAAATACATGTCCAACCTCACATACTAAGCTATAGGAGCTTGCTTCAATCCATATAAAGCTTTCTTCAATCTACACACCATATCTGGTTGTTCTGACAACTGAAATCCTTCTGTTTGTTCCATGTAGACCTCCTTTTCTAATTCACCATTAAAAAATGCTTACTTGACATCCATCTAATAGAATTTTAAATCTTTATGAGCAACAAATTCTAAGAACATCCTCATAGCTTCCATTCTTGCTATTGGAGAAAACGTTTCCTAAAAACATATGCCTTCTACTTTGAGTAACCTTTACACACAAGCCTTGCTTTGTTTCTAACTACTTCTCCATTTTAATTCAACTTATTTTTGAATACCCACTTCAATCCAATAATTTTTTTATCTGCCAATCCTGGGACCAATTCCCAAGTTTGATTCTTCTCAATCTACATAAGTTCTTCTCTCATGGCTTCCATCCAATGCTCATCTTTACATGCTTCACTTACATTCTTCGGTTTTTCTTTTCATGATTCTTTTGTACATATCTAGACCTGTCTTAGGTGGCATCACCCGAGCATCTTATTCTCTTTCATGCTACACATTCTTCTCATTCTACTTCTCTTTCTCATATTTTTCCTATTCTTCCACAATCTCTTCAATTCTTATGTGATCACGTTAATCAGATTCATATCCATCAATGTCAATTGAATTCTTCATTGTCTCATCAACCTTGACATTTGCACTTTCTACAATATTTCTCATCCTTTTATTGAAACATTTTTATGCTTTTATTTTACTAGAATATCCAAGAAAAACGCTTTCATCACTTCTTGCATCAAACTTACCTAAAGTTCCTTCATCTCTTCTGATATAAAATTTTCTTCTAAATACCTTGAAATACTTAACTATAGAAATTCTTTCAAACCATAGCTCATAGGGGGTCTTTGTACTATTTTCTCTTGCTTGAACTTGATTGAATACATAAACAATAGTATGAATAGCTTCTCTCCAATAAACTTCCGGTAAACCAACCTCAGTGATCATTGATCTAGCAGCCTCTGATCTATTATGTTTTTCCTTTCAACAACTCCATTATGTTGAGGAGTTCTTAGAGTAGATAAATGTCTCTTTATTTCATGCACTTCAAAAAATATATTAAACTCATGGAAGGTGAATTCTCCACCTCTGTCATACCTTAAGCATTTTATCTTCAAGTTTACTTCATTTTCAACCATAGCTTTGAATGTCTTAAATCTATTTAATGTATCTGATTTCTCTCTAAGAAATGTAACCCATGTATATCTAGAATAATCGTCAATCAAAAGAATAAATTACCTTTCACCTTGTAGAATTCTCACTCTTGTAGGGCCACAAAGATCTATATGAACTAAATTGAGTAGACCAATAGTATATTGTTCCTTTGATTTGTTGCTTGCTTTCCAAACTGAGAATGCTTGCAAATAACATTAACAAGCTTTGAAATTCTTGGTAAATCTATCCCAACCTAAATTTCACTAATCCTCACTAAGTTATCAAAATTCATGTGACACATTCTGCTATATCATAACCAACTGTCATTAATCTGAGTCATAAAGCATCATCCATCAACATCTTTAAGTTGATAGATATTTCTTTCATATTTCTTTGGATTGCAAAAATCATGTTATGGATCCTTTCCAGATCTCACTCCTCTCATCCTTAAACACAAGATCATATCCTTTACTACACATTTGACCAACACTCAAAAGATTATTCCTAAATCCCTTAACATAGCAGACATCATCGGTATTATGCTTGCCATCAAAACTTATTTAACCTGTCCCAAAATTTTTAGCACCAATATCATCTCCAAACATAACCAAGCCTCCATCATATTTTAAAAGTTTAACAAACTTAATTTTATCACCATTCATGTGATGTGAACAACCCCTATCAACAACCCAATAATTATTTTCTTTTTTAGCATGTGTGGCAGAGATAACAATACCTTCATTTTTCTCTTTCTCTAGAGGGCTTTCCTTCACCTAGTTTTTAGAATTAGCAAAAGTAGGTTCATCCTTTATAGCCAAGAACAAGAATTCATTATCATTAGGATCTTCATGCTCAAAATCTTCATCAGATATACTAGCATTCTCATTCACATAATATGCGAGCTGTTAATTTCTTTCCTTTATTTTCTTTCTCATATCTTTGTTTATTCCTCTTAGCTCTTTTCAAACACTTTGCAACATAATGACCTATTTCTCCACAACTAAAGCATTTAAATGTTAATTTATCTTCATACTTACTGAAGTCTTTCCTCATCCTTCTCACAAAGTTAGCTTCTATTTCATCAAATTTTTCTTCATCCAAATATTTTGCTTTTGTAGCCTTAAAAGCAGTTTTTGATTTGCATCCATTCCTCATACTCTGCTTCCTCATCTCATAAGATGTCAAAAATACAAATAACAGATGTTTAGTGCAGGTCTTATAACCTATACTCTGTTCAATAGCACACACCTTCTTGTTGTAAGCATTAGGGAGAGTTCTAAGAATCTTCTTTACAATTCTAGTTTCATCTATAGTAGCACCAAGTCTTCATATTCTAGCCACTATCTCATCCAATCTTTATACATAAGCTTTAACATTCTCATCTTCAGACATATGCAGAAGCTCAAACTGTGTCACCAAATTCTATATTTGTTCCTATTTAACTCTCTCATCACCTTCATGCACCCTTTCCAAAGCATCCCAAACTTCCTTAGTAGTCTTCAAATTCTAAACCTTAATCAACTTAGAATGTACTAGACCATTCTTCAAAATGTACTTTGCCTCATTGTTCACTTCATGTGCTTTGATTTCATCAGCCATACTCAAACCATTAGTACCTGAGGAGTGTAAGGATTCTTGTAAGCTTTATCCACATCATATCTACAATACTCTAGATATTCTTCCATCAATATTTTCCAAATAGCATAGTTAGTTCCATTGAACCTTAGATAATCATAAGTCATCTTTCCAACCATCTTGGACCTTCCTCAAGTGATTAAGCTCTTCACCAAGGAACCAAGCTCTGATACCAGTTGTTGAACAAGACAACTGAGAGGGGGGGTGAATCAATTGTCATAGATTTAATCTTTAATTCATTCACCAAAACTAATCCTTAACACTTCTTAACAAATTAAACAATGAATACTAGTGCAAAAAAAAACCATCACATAAACATAATAACACTAGATTTATGTGGAAAACCCAATAAGGGAAAAACCATGGTGGGCATTAATTCACACTATGGAGAATATCAAAACTGATTACAAGAGGCTTATTGCTTGAGAAACAAGGCTCATTGCCAAAAATAAGGACTCACTATCTAGAACAAGGACACATTGTCCAATAGGGCTAACAACCTGGATGGCTCACTACCACAGAGATACAAAGAAGATAAAGAAGAATTGTTATAGAGATAAAACAATCTCAATGAAACAAAGGATTCCACCACAATTCACTCAATCCACTTGCAGATATGCACGAATGATAGAGTGCACCTTTACCTCACTTCTTCCAGAAACTCAACAATTAGGCTTCACATTGATATGCCATACTCACATCATACACACATACTAATTCACACTTATCTCTATTCTCTTTGCGCTCTTGTCTCTATTTTGTTTGTTATCTTCTTCACTTCTTCCCTAACTCATTATGTATTTATACCATCTTCAACTTTGAAACATATCCAGAGTAGTCCATCCAAATTCAAATTCAAATTAGGTAGGTGCCAAAACATCCTAGGTTGGAATTAGAATGAGGGTGAACCAAACACACACTTAAATAACTCTGAAAATAATATTCCACACAAGGTCAACCAAACCAGTGTAAAAAAAATAGAACAATTAAGCACGAACTTTCCAGATACTAGAATTATCTTCAATACAATCAAAATAACTCAACTCTAGAACTGTAAGTCAGAAGACTTCATCAAAGAGAAATCCAGACCAACAACATTTCTCCTAAGCCAAACCAGAAACATAGAAAACCATAGTTCCAACTAGTGAACACAACTCACACTATACAATGAATCAATAGCCAAAAATTAGGATATAGTAGCTTCTACAACCAATATCAACATATTTGAACCATACAAATCTAGAGCAAAATCTGGAGCACCCACTGAACACTTGCAACATTTCTTCATTAGAATTTTCTCAATATCCTCAACATAAACAATCAATAACCTTTATCCATGACACTAATGACAACAAAAATCGGTTGATAACCAATTGAACAGTTGACATCAATGACAATACCTTCACTTTTTCCATTAATGCAAAATATTTGAAAGTGATCAAGTGTGTTGATCTAAGTGTGAGCCTTAATGCTTATGAATTCCTAATGCAATGAGTAGAAGGTGTCTACATTTTAGTCTATTTGATAAGTTGCTTGTGCTTTAGTGGAACTCTACCTTTGACATATGAAATGCATTTTTAGCAGTTCAAATTGGTAGTGTGCCACCCCTTCTTTCTTCTAGATAGTGAGTCCTTTGGTAGTGAGCCACCAACAATGAGTCTTTCTTTATCTTTCTGGGTAGTGAGCCCTTAGTAGTGAGCCTTATTGCATTTGGTGTTGAAATTCATATATTAGTGAGCTAACCCTCACTATGGTTTTTACCTTCTTGGGTTTTCCACGTAAATCTGGTATTTTTATGTGTTTGCATTACCGCTTTACATGTTTACATTTTGCTAATGCATGTTTAGGGTTTAATGGTGAATCAAGATTTATGAACTAAAATATATCTAAACGTTGATGAGGGTTTCCAATGCTTTAAAACTATACAACTAATTCACCTCCCCTGTTAGTTGTCCTATGCATTTAATAGTTTTGTAGTTTGAATTTATTGTTTAAGGATTTTTCTTGAATTTTTAGGTGTTAATTACAAACTAACTTATTTTTTGGAATGTGTAATAAAAATATTTATACAAAATAGTATTAAACAATTATTAATTAAAAAAAATCTTATCAATATAAATCGATTGATGAAAAGGCTTGAATCACATTAATTATGATAAATTTATATATTATTTTGTACTATGGTAAAGAGAAACATGGTTAAGACTTAGTAACCTAAACAAATTGACCACATTGTGTGGCCTAGACAATTTGTTTAGTTCAACTCACTTTTGCATTCAAATGAGGTATCACCATTAAGAGGATAACAATTTTTTTATGATTAAGTGTATTATATATTATTTGTAAAATAATATCTTTACATTTATTTATACATAAAAAGATAAAAAACATGACATCACATCCAAAAGTCAATAGAGAAATTATTGAACAATAATACTAGTGATATATAAACTACTAATATAGAGAGAAAAAATATATTTTAATATTATTATTACATTATTAGAAAGACTTGACTCCTAATAGGCTCATTAGAACCATTTAACATGACCAAAAAATAAAAACTCTTTTTAAAAGTGATTAAACTATTATAAATATTTTAAAAATTAGTTTAATATTCTCAAATATTATTTTATATTCTCTAATTATAATGTTGATATTCACTTCTCTTTTTATACTAAGGCTATGATTGGTTCTACTATCCTCATGCAAATTTAGGTGCCAATGAATAAAGTCGGATTTGAAGTGGAAATCACCTATAAATAATTTTGTATCATTAGGATAATGCATAGGGTATGATAGCTATAATTATATTAACTCCACATTATATTAGCGGTTACTCCCCTCATCATGGATGTTGACATGGACATATTTATAATGCCTAGAGTGGACATGGTCACATGCTTCCTAGCCTCCTCTAAGAAGAGTTTTGGATTAGTTTTCTTGAGGTTGGTCTCAACCCTCTTGACTACCTTCAACCTAGTAGGAGCCTTATAACCAAGGTGCCTCCAGATGGTCATATAGTGGTAAAATCCCTTTCCTTGCTTTGGCCATTTCTCATGTTTGTGACACTCAATTTATGCTAAAGAAGAAAATAAAAAGGGCATAATTAGTGATTAGGATCTTATTCTTGATGGTCAAAATCTTCCTAATGTTTGAAGAAAGTTTGAAAACCATAATCCTTCTCCACCTTTGAGTGTTTTAGCTCATGTACTTAGTGGCTTTATTTCTTGTTTTCCTCTTTGAATTTGTCACTTAAGGCTTTGCCTTGCTTGAATTTTGAGTTGTGACATTTTCCAAACTAAATTATTAAATTTGTAATGCAAATCTTTATACAAAATATTATTAAACACTTTTTTTTTTTAAATAACTTATTATATAACTTGATTGATGAAAAGGGTTGACTCACATAAATTATGGTAAAGTTCTATTCTTTCATATATGGTAAAGAGAAACATGGTTAGGATTTAGTAGCGTAAACAAAATGGCTAAATTGTGTGACCTAGACAATTTGTTTCATTTCAACCCATTTTTTAATTCAAATGAGGTATCAACATTAGAAGGATAAACATTATCTTTTTGATGATTAAGTTTCTTATATCTTATTTGTTAAAAAATATCTTTTATATTAATCCATACATAAAAAAGATAAATATAATGACATCACACCCTAAGGTCAATAGACATAAAAAATATTGAAAAATAAAATTAGTGAAATATATATTATTAATATAGAGAGGGCACATATATACTAAGATTAGTATTACAATGCAACAAAATTTGACTCCTAATAAATTCATCTAGAACCATTCAACTTTACCACAAATACAAAAACCCTATTAACTAAATATAAATTATTACTATAGAGAGGGTACATATATATACTAAGATTAACATTACATTGTCCACAAGATTTGACTCTTAATAAATTCATCTAGAACAATTCAATTTTACCACAAAATCAAAAACCCTATTAACAAAATATAAATTTATATACAGAGGGTACATATATAGTAAGATTAATATTATATTGTCAGCAAGATTTACCTCCCTTTTTTTTTTGTTAACGAGAGGGGTATCCCCGCAACCCACCCAATGGCCCAACAACTCGTATCTTGGGTACCTAGGACGAGACTAGTCCCCTACGGGGGGACCCAACAGCTGGCAAGCCAGTCCCAATCAGCTAAACCCGAGAGCAGAGTCAAAGCCGAAACCAATGGGGAGCAATCTCAGAAAGATTTACCTCCTGATAAGTTTATCTAGAACCATTCAACTTTACCACAAAACCCAAAACTCCATATATATATATATATATACTAACAACAAAAAATGGGACCGTATTGATACCCAATAAAAAATAACATTAATAATGTGATAGAATATATATATATATATACTCAAATTCCTCACTGTACTACTTAACAAACAACAAAAGGTGGGACCCTATTGATACCTAATAGAAGAAGAACATTAATAATGCGATAGAATGTCCTATACTGCACGGATACCCCACACCGTGTCTGGATTTTATTGGGTGAGTCATATCACAGCAGTTAGACGTTAACTTGTAACAGACATTTATTCGTTAATATAATTTCTAAAAAAGTAAGCAGAAGAAGAAAATCTCCACCAATCCTATCTTCATCTAGTTTTTCTTTTTTAAAAGAGAGAAGAAAAAGTAGTCTACACATTTTTCTTTTTTCAAAACTTTCGTTTTCATGACAGGCAGCCTGATCAAAGCTTGATGTTCACACTTATCTCAATTTTTTAAAACATCCAAACTTCAAAGCGAATATTACCATTACCTAACATTTCTGTAATTGATATTCCAGCACCACAAAAGAATATACCCACTTCGAATCTTGAGTGCCATGTTCTAAAACTGCATAAAACTGTAGACAATTTCTCAGACGGCTTAAATTAATGTAGTTATGATTATCAAGGTGAGAAACAGAAAAAATAATCATAATAAGTTGGCATAGACAAAGTCTCACGCAACACACAGCAGTGCACGCAAGGTAGGACAGCGCTCAAGACTTGCACTCAACAAATCCCTTGCACTCTCGTTTTCTATAAGTAATGATGTTGTTGTTGTGAAGATTCATAATTTCTGTCATTGGATGAATGAAAAGACAATTTATCAGATAGTGAAAAGATTTGTAGGACGCGGACTTTTGATGATGGGGGGATTTAGAGGCCTGGGCTGTTGTATGTTTGTTGGATTGGTGATATTGGTTGCTGTAGCTCCTGGTCATGTTCAGGGTTGGGGAAAGGAAGGACATTATTCTACGTGCAAGATTGCAGAAGTAAGTCCGTATTCAACATGGAGCCTGTGAAATCTAGATCTGTAGTTTAAATCTCAATGTCTTTCTCTCCACTTTATGCCCTTCTACGTAATCTAATGCAGCACTTTTTAAAATCTGATTTGTTGTTATTTGGCAAGTTTTTTTTTGTTTTAGCCATCTTTTGGGTCAGAGTCTTTGGACTGTGATATCTCTTCTGTCAGACTTTCTGTGGAAATTAACAAGAAGGTTGATTATTAGAAATAAAGTCCACCGGCATAACTATTTTGTTTGATTTTTCTGTTAATGAATGGCGAAGTTGAATAGTTTTGAATGAGTTCATTAGAGATTAAGTCTGGTTGATTGCAAGTTCCCAACATCATAAGAAATGAGACCAGGAACGTGTTGTGGGTAGCTTTTATAGAATGGATACCCTTCAGTTCTTGACTCTCAACCAAGAAGATTGCAACCACAACTCATATTCCCGAATGTTATAAAACCTCCATCAATATATATCTATATACATAAATCTATTTTTTTTTAGATATATAGATATATAAGTCAGTCTGTATTCAATATAGAACCTGTGAAATCTAGATCTGTAGTTTAAATCTCAATGTCTTTCTCTGCACTTTATGCCCTTCTACGTAAACTAATGCAACATTTTTGCAATCTGATTTGTTGCTATTTGGCAAGTTTTTTTTGTTTTAACCATCTTTTGGGTCAGAGTCTTTGGACTGTGATATCTCTTCCGTCACATTTCCTCTGGACTCTGGTTATTAGGAGTAAACTCCACCTAGTAAATTGGATATGACATTTTATTTTATTTTTTGATTTATTTAAAAAAATAAAATATAGGATTTGTTTATGTGTTTTTAATCTGTTGGTAAGGTTGAATGATTTTAAATGATCGTCTTTCAGAATTTATATTTGTATTGGTTGGGTTTGTAATGATTTGTATTTAATAATTTAACATTTGAATTTATTGTTTTGCAGCCATTTTTGAGTAAAAATACTTGGAAAGCAGTGAATGATATACTTCCACATTATGCACAAAATGATCTTGCTTCTCTTTGTTCATGGGCGGATCACATGCGATTTAGATATCATTGGGCCAATTCATTACACTTCATTGACACACCAGATAATGCGTGTGGCTATGACTATTCTAGTAAGTACACAAATTATTTATGTTTTCATTCATACAAATTATTTAATTATTTAATAATAATCAAGTTTGTGTTAGATTTGAAATCACAATTAATATTGTGGTTAAATTAGTGTCTTGTACACACTATAATATATTTGTATTATAAGTTTATATTTTATTTTCAAAAGGTAAATTATTAAATATTAATTTATGACATACAACATAAAATTAATAGTCATGATTTCAAATCTTAAAACAAACTCATATTCAATTATTTTCCTCACTTGAGCTCTTTTTCAAGTTCATCCTTAGCACACTCTTTCTTTCACACATCCTCTTCTTATTGCAAGGCTTGCAAATCTAAATTCCCTTCTTCAAATTCTTTTCACACTATGCACATGTAGAAGATTGCATGTTGGACAATCTTCCTAGGAGATGCAAATCCATTCAAAATAATGGTTCTCTAACTAGTGTAATTAATATGTAAATTATATATATGAATAAATTTAAAGTAGTAATTCTAATTTTTCTTCTCTCCTATGAATTATTATTATTATTATAAAATAAAATTCATTAAAATTCAACAAATAAATGTTAGTTATTTTTTTTTAAGTTTGTTCATATAGTGTATAAATTTGTAATAAATTTATATTTTGAAAAACCTACCAATTAACCTACCAATTAATGTAGAGAGAAGCTATATTAGAATGAAAAGAAATCCGATCATATGAATATTGCACTCCATATAGAGTTAGAGTTAATTATTTTTAGAGGTCTTTAATGTAGAAGGAAATTCAATACTAAAGAGTAGGAGATTTGAACAGTCTTATAAATTTGTTTTATTGGAAACACTTTTAAGATATATCATACTATTTTTTTTAATAAATTACATGTTGAAGATTTACAATAAAAAAGTGATTAGTTAGCATACATGATCTAAAATTATGTTTACTTAATACTATAGATTTTTGAATTTAGCATAAGTAGCAGCCTTAGAAGGTAAAAGAAAAGGATCAACATGCATTGGAGCCACCCACTAGGAATCATTATTATGCATCCAAGGTACCTCAAAACCATCTTACTGATGTTACACAACCAATAGTGCAAGAACACCCCATCTTAATAGTAAAATATTAATTATGGCATCAACGCTACTATGCCTAGGCCTAGAAAATTTTCTATACAAAGACATACACTAACCCTCTACCATACAAGAGACAAAGAAATACTCTCAACTATGAGATGAGATCCATCTTCATAAAGTGCATAGGGTGCTTTAAGTGATGCCATTAGAAGGAACCTTATTCATAATACATAGGGTTCTCCCCCAATGATGAAGAACATATTGAAAATACTAAAATTTCAAGACAACCTTTTCAACATGGGCTTGTATCTATAAGGACACTAAATTTTGGGTTAAATGTTTTTTTTTACCAAGTTCTTAGTGTTTCATATATTATGAATAAGGAAATTATTTTTTTATGTTTTATATTCCCACTATAAGATAAATCCAATTAAAATTATTAAATAATATTAAAATATAATTATATTTAGATAAATGATTGAGAAGTTGAGGTGACTATTGTGGATATCTAATTCTGCCAAGTAAAATGGTTGATTTAATGTTTGAATACCTGGTACCCTATGATAGACGATCTTTGCTCAAAATCAAGATATGGATTAGGGATCAAATGATTGAGAAGACCTTGGAAAAAATAGTCTATTATTAAGGACTAGGTTATATTGTGCATATTAGTCTACATGGTGTGGTCTCATTCTTTATTCATACAAAATCCTAAGTTTGATATTTTTTCTTTGGACCTATTTATGAATATGATTTTCATTAGAAACACATTGCCAAATTTAAGATGCTGAATCCTAGGCTTCTCTTTATAGTTTTCAAACCACTAAACGGGATAAAATTATGTTATAAACATACCAAGTGTGAAAATGAGTTGGTGAAGTAGTACCTTTTGATTACTATTGAATAGAGAAATATTTCAAATTTTCATTATTTTTTAAATTTTTATAATGATCTAATAAATATCGATAAAAATATGTTCATGCTCTCTAATGAAGAGTTTTTGACATCAATTTTGATAAGATAACAACTAGTTATTGGAAGGTTGACCTTGTAGTACATAACTTTGGAATGTCAATAAGGTGGACTTGTCACACCATATAGTGTAGTGTACAAAATATGAATGTTATGTGGCCTAGTTCTAGATAGAAAAGGTATTATGAATGAAGATTAATAAATATGAAAGTGATTTATAATGTTGATTGACTAATTGGTTACGACATGTGTGTCAATTTCTTTACCAAATAAAATAAATTAAAAAATATGACAATAGTTTTATAGCTTAATACATACATATAATATAAAATAAAAATATAAAATTACTATGTATACACTTTGATCCCTTACAATATCTCTTTCTGTCAATTTTTTAATGTCAAATTTATTTTATAAAAGAAAAAATAAAAAAATGGGGATGGTAGAGGACCTATTTAAAGACAATTAATATTAATACAAAATTAAAACGTTTATTGAGGATGAATATTCCATTTTTGGTTTCTGTAATTTTTTAAAATTATATTTGAAGATTGCTTTAATACCATGATGTAGCTATTAATTAATATGTAGATAATAAAATTATCTAAATAATATCATAGTTTATTTTTTTAAAATACGTTTTTGATTGTTACAAACAGGGGATTGTCATGATGAACACGGAGTAGAGGGGATGTGTCTTGAAGGAGCCATAAAAAACTATACTTCTCAACTTGCAACTTATGGACATAAATCTAGTGGAAATCATTGTTAGTTTATCTTTCTATTCTCCTATATTGTTTGGGTTTCTTCTTTATAAGCTGTATGATTTCATTGGAGGCTAACACAGTCTTTAAAATTGCAGACAATTTAACCGAAGCATTATTATTTTTGTCTCATTTTATGGGAGACATTCATCAGGTCATCTCTTACTTACAATAAATAGTTTCTAGATTTTATTTCAGTTAAATTATTTTTTGGAAATTTAGAGATGATTTTGTATTGTTTCAAGCATATCTTTATTGCTTTTGTATAGAAACTTATTTATAAATGATTATTTGTATCAAAAAAATTTGCAGCCTTTACATGTTGGATTCAGTTCAGATAGAGGTGGAAATTCAATAAATTTACACTGGTATGGTCGGAAGAGTAATTTGCATCATGTGAGTAATATTTATTTTGTTTATAAATATTTTGTTTTCTTAGTTTTTCTGTTTTATTGTTATTTGTATATATAAAGATATGTTTTTTTTATTAAAAGAAGGGTAAAAATTTATTCAATCCAAAAAAGAGCAATACAAAGATATGTTTTAATCTATGTGAACAAGAATATATTTTTATTCAATTTTATTTTTTAAGAATGAAAGTCCAAACATCAAATAATGTAATATTAAGTTATCATTCAATTATTATTGTTTAGAGGGTAAATTATTTCTATATTGAAATCATTATTTCTAGTGGAAAAATCTATATGATTACATTAGCATGTTTTTGATAGATGTTTTATTCTAAACTTTTATATGTTCGTAAATAAAATTCTTACTCTATGTGAGCTCAACTAAAAATACTACATCAATAAGTCTACTAATAGCTATGTGAAGAAATTATTTTGATACTTTAATTAAAGACATATTTTGATAAACAAATACTGCATACTATTCTTCTATTTTTCTTCCCTTAAAATTTTTATTACTCATTATATTACCCAAAATTTCTATATTTTCCATCCAAGTATCATGTTAGACAAAGATAAATTTTGACAAGAACCATATTCTATTTTTCTCTCTTCATTAATAACATTTCCAATATGATAAAATTCTAACTTGGTTAGTATTCACAAAGATATTATATTTCTTAATAACACCTTTAAGTAATTAAAACTAAGAAGTTTAAATGACTTATTTTTAGTAGGTATTTGGAATCCATTCTATTTAAGAAGTAACTTGATTCTATTTTGAAATATTAAATTTAATTTTAGGAATATATATATATATATATTAAAAATCATTTTAAAATATATATAGAAAAATAGAAAACAGTTAATGTGACTTCTAGAAGCAATACTTAGACTTTTATTGCATTTCCATTTATTTTATTTTTGATTCTTTAATCAAATATTGTATTCTAATTGATATTTTAATCTACTTTTATTTTTTATTATTGAAAACAGGTATGGGATAGTGGGATCATCGAGACATCCATGAAAGACTTTTATGGCAATGATCTTGAAGCTATGATAAAAGATGTTCAAAGAAATATTACTGTATGTTTCATTTTTCCTAATATATATTTAGAAGTACTTATTACCTTCTTAACATTAAGAATAAATTAGACTTTACATTTAATATATAAAATATAGTTGTCTTTATTGTCTTTATTTCAAATGATTTTCTTATATTTAATTTGTTTCTATTGACTTCAAAATAGGAAATATGGTCGGGTGATGTGAGTACTTGGAAAGAGTGTGACAAAGATAGTCTTGCTTGTCCTAAATTGTAAGTAATAAAATATCTTATGATTACCATCAACCACTCACAATATTTATAAGATTGTAAGTTTATAGATGATACAATATGAAAGTTATCTTTGTATTCTATACAAATTAGAAATTATATAGGTTAAAGAAATCATAGTAATAGATCATTTTAGATATCAAACTGCTAGTACATTGTATAATTAGTACAATATCTTAATTGATTACTTATAACTTCTTGGAATTTGGATTTTTAAACATAGGCATGCGGATGAGAGTATCATTCTTGCTTGCAAGTGGGCTTACAAAGATGTTGAGGAAGATAATGTTTTGGAAGGTAAATTGATCAAATATCAAATTTTAAAATATATTCAATTTTATTCACATTCAAATTTTATAGACCATGATTACTTATATGATTTCCTTTGTAGATGACTATTTTCTCTCACGTCTACCCATTGTTGAGAATCAACTTGCAAAAGGAGGCATAAGATTGGCTGCAACACTAAATCGCATCTTTGATTCAAGAAAAGGCTACACTCGACATTCAGAGTTATAATATAAATTATGTTGTACAATGTGTACAATTTGTAAAATATAATATAAGTAGAAAATAACTACCATTTCATATGCATAGCTAAACAATATATACTATTATTTTTTGAATTTCCACAAAAGAAATTATTTCAAATATGTATTTCTAGAATCATCACATGCAAGTTTTAATTTCAAAAATAATACTATTATAAAATGTTTCATGTACTAGTCACTTTTATAATTCTTTAATATTATCTATCCACATGCCACATATATATCAAGAGTTCCTTTGTAGGTCTATGTTGAATAATTGTATAATTACTAAGAGAATACTATACATATGCCCACATATTCTAGTAAATTAAATGTAGGATATAAATTAAATATGTTCAAGCATATTGTAATAATTCTTAAGCTTGTCAAGTTAGAAAAATCATTGGAAATGAATTTTTAAAATTAGAATAATAGTAGACCACTTTGAGGGACACACCCCTTCATATTTAATTAAGAGGGTTTAAGATACTAATTAAAACCAATGTTAAGGTTATGCATGCCACAAGTACTTATCTTTATTATGCTTATGAATATATGATATTAAGATCATAATATTTTCACCCCCTTTATAAAATTGTTATCTTAGAAACTTTATAATCATCTATATAAATTTTTCATAATGCCATGTTGCATCTTCAATTGGAAAATTCTTCTACTTGAGTAGGAATTCTAAGATGGCTATATTTCATAAATGTTTCACTTGTTTCTCAATTCTTCCCGTAGGATCTAAAATAATTTTTCTTGTTCATCTATCGTAATAAATTCTAACTAAATTGGAATATTGCATTTATTTCTCTTTATGATCTTTTTGAGCTCCTTGTAATATAGGTACATTCTCCATGGCTTATCCTTCTTGTTAAGCATAATCATTGCGAATAAAGGCCACTTTTGTTGGGATGAATGATTCTTCTTGATATTGATGCAATTGCATAGTCATGATCTTTGATTGGGGATGTACACCCTTGGGTTCATGAAATTCTCCTTGTTTAATGATTTCATGAACCATTGTCTATCTTGATTTCTTACATCTTGTGCTTCTAAAAAATGTAGTTGTGTCCTTATGCTATAATAACTTTTCTTCAAAAATTTCTCTATCTATAGAAGATAATAATTTCACTTTGTGGTGTTTGTATCCCTAAAATTTTATAAATTTACCATTTGAACTAAAAACCATGAATAACTCTTAAAAATTAAAGTATATTGTCTCTGACTACTTAGTCCATTGCATTCCTAAAACTACATCTACTATAATTAAAATATGAAAACATTATGAGTCTAGATGATCTATTGAAAGTTTTATATGATGGAATTTACTACCACAAGAGAGTTATCTTCAATCTACTATCATGGCCTAAAAGTTAGAGACTAGATATGTAAAAAAATCATTAGCTAATCTTCTATATATAAAGTTGTGTGTACTACATATATCAACCAACAATGTCACCTTTCTCTTTTTATACCAAACATTTTAAGTCTTTTGGTTTTGTTTTTCCATTCAATGTGTTTAAGGAGATAGTAGCACTTTATTCTTCCTCTAGATTCGTATGTGCCATTCTTTTATAGCTATCTCTTCTTTTTTTGATCTCATTCTCAATAATCATTAGCCTCTTCTAATTATTATTATTTTTATTACCCTTAGACAATTTTCTTACATAGTGCCAACATAAACCTTTTTTTTCTTGTCACTACCTCTTATTGAGGAGATATATTAGTTAACTATCTTGGGTTAAGGATATTAGCTTCATTTTTGTTAATAGGATTAGTGACATTTCCATTTTTCCATTATATGGTTTGGCTTTGTGTGGATCTTTTGGTGGTGACATTTCATTGCTCAATTTGTAATCCTTGTTTTATAGATTTTTTAACTATACAAGGCTCTAAAAAATGAACAGCATGTTTAATTTGGACATAAATAAAAAGTGATGTAGATTTGTAGTCTTTGATAAGGTGTCACATCTTGGATTTTAATTGCTAATCGTATATGCTCAAAAATTTATTCAGCTAGAATACTTTTTTTGAAGCAAAATAAATTCAAATTTTCCTCTCATAAACAATCTTTAACACTCAAATTCACAAAATTTAAAGACTTCACAGCCAACACAATTTAATTTGACAGTTTCAATTGTCAATTAAATTCATATCAAAATTCACACCAATTTTCAAAAGCAATTCAATTTGATTGTATGATCAATTTCACTTTTTCTACATTTAGATTATAAATTCTCCAAATTTCATGATCTTCCTGTCATCTCAGAATACTATTCAACTCACTTTGCCTTCCTTATGCATCATTTACTTAATGCACAGCCAGGCTTGTTCTTCTCTGCATACATATTGTTCTTCCCGGCATATAATTCATTAATCCATCTTATTTATTATGTGCAGCCTGTATTATGTTACTCTACAACTCTTTTGTCTTGTTCTTCCTTTCCCATTCTGCATAATATTTTATCCTCTCCCAAAGCTTTATCTCTTTCTTTCTCTGTTCTGAACAACCTTTAATTTCTATGCATCTACTTCTTCTAAATGAGGCACAGCCTGGAGTGGACGTCTGCACATAGCTTGTTTATATTTCAATTGCTGAATGAATACTTACATTTCTTCTTCTCTATTACCTGGTGTGACCACTATCTTCTATCCTCTTCAAAATCTTGAATTCCTCCAAATAACTATGGCACGGCCTGCATTTGCTTGTTCTTTTTATTTGCCAATTTCTAATTCCCTCTCTTCTCCCTGAAGCTCTGCCTCCTACGCCTCTTTACTGTGTATTTTTTATTGATTTTTACTCAGAGATGGCAAATTTCACTTTTTTTTAACTCCCTATTTTTCCTGCGCGTCCCTATCTTTGCCTGCCAATCTGCATTTTAATTATTGGTGAGGCTCTTCACTTGCAGCGCGGCTCTGCATCTTCTTTTATCATTATCTATTTGCCTTTTTTAACAGCTGCTTCTTTCGAAAGAGAGGTCACATGTTCAAATTCTGTAGGGATAGGGCATGTACGTCTCTATTGTGAAACACGAGTTAGGTGCCTCCTGCATATGGGAAGTACGAGGTAGTCCCATATACTGTAAGCCATCTATAGACCCAAAAATAGATCGTGTGGTATCCTGGACTATAAAAAGATCTTATCTTTCCTTTCCTTTCTTATACACCCCCTTATTTTTCTTCCCCTTACATTATTATTAATTTTGTCTTTAGAAACTCTTCCAATCCCCCCTTCCTGTTTTGACTCTTTCTAATTTTCCCCAATCTGCATTTGTAATATTTTCCCTTACTGCCTCACACATTTACTCTATAATTTCTTAACCTAATTTATTTTCAACTCATATTCTTATGTTGCCCATTAAAATTGATTCGATTATTTTTATTTGTTACAAAGACCAACATGCATTTGACCTTCCATGAAGCCCATTCCAATTCATGGAGAAATTGTTGAAGAAATAAATATCTTATGTAGATCACATAGCTAAACAAATTAAATTCATCTGAAATATGTTTTTGATCGATGTTGATTGCTTATTCCTTATTCGTCCAAGATGCTCTTGCATCATTTTAAAAAAAAATTAGTTAAGTAAAATATCCACTTTCATGAGACATATTATGAAGTTTAAAATATTTTTCCATGATACCTATCCATGAAGAGTAAAAAATGATGTAGATTTGTAGCATTTGTTAAGGTTTCACATCTTGGGTTTAAATTGTTAATCCTATACATGTACAAAAATTTATTCAAATACATCTTTTTTTAAAATTTAGTTGGGTAAAATATCTTCCCTTTCATGGTTTCTCATAGTGGGCTACTAATTCATTAGTAAATTATTTCTAACTAAGTAATTCCCCTCATTTTTCATTCATCATCCATTGGTACCATTAATATGGTTCAAATTCTAAATTTAGTGAAGCTATGTCAACCATTGTACTATTAGATATATTATGAAGTTTAAAATATTTTTTTCATGAGACCTATCCATGAATTTATATTTTTACAATCAAAATTATGGATATATATTTTGGGTAGGTTCAATTTTGAACCTTGAATTTTTTTTCTTATCCCTTAAAATTTGTTCTATTAGGATTTTACCCACCTTGGCGATTTCATTCGTCTCTTAATTTTGATAATATTTCTTTCTTTTAACTATCTAAACACTCATTCAAAGATGTTGCAAATGGGTCAAATATTTTATACTTAATAAATTTTTCCACTTTTCGCATTCTAGTGGAATTATTCCCTCAATTTCACGTGGTGGACAATAAAGAGGGTTGTTGGATTCAATATTTGTAGATCTGTCTCCTAGTCCAAAATACATGGTATGACTTTGGTGGCATTTTTATTTTGATCTAAAGATTCATTTTTATTGATTAAGGGAGGATAGTATTTAGTGTCAGTCATGACCATAAAATTTTAGAACATGAGATATGAAACAATTTAATTTATTTGGTCTTACTAAACTTTGGCTATTAAATTACCAAATTTATTTTATATATAACAATAAATTACAAAGAATTAACCCCACCTAACATTTTATAAGCTTTCAAAAATATGTTATTTAATTTTTTAAATTTGTGGCATGTAGATAAAATTAAGGGAAAGACATAAAATTGTAATAACTTACATAAAACTTATTGCAAAACTCTAAATTTTAACTTTAACATTTTTTCTAGTGTATACTTATAAACCTAGAAAAAAATAGGTTTAAATTTGTAATGGTGTAAAGAGGCCACTTTGAGCAGCATATTGCATGGAGATATGTACAAGTTGGCTTTCAAGATAATTATGATATTTATGAGGAGTTCCATTATTGTTTTATTACTTCTTTCTAAAATAGAATCTCACTTTTAGAAGGTTCACATGCAATGTTATTTTATATGTATTGGTGCTTTTAGATAGTCATTTTTTGAGTGATTTTAGCTTACAAACTTGTATGCTACCAAAATATTGTAAAAATTACTCCAAGATTTAGTTGAGATGATGATGAAAAGGTACTCCCTTTGTTGTATCACCCAAACTTAATCATAACTCACAATTACAAACAAGTAATATTCCACCCAAAGATTACAGCAAACATCCTTTTTATTCAAATTCAATTTTATTTTGTATCCACAAGCAATAAATCATATGCCATATTTAATTTTCATTTTTACATGTCATTGTTCGACTTTTCATTTAGATAATACAAAAAAATTCAAATTTTCTATATTTGTTGCCATTCATCCATGACACAACTCCTCTGTATACTTCTTCTTATCCTACATATCTTCAAAGCAGTCTCCCTTGTTTTGTATACGTTAACTCATTTCTTAATTGCAACACAACTTCTTCTTTTTTCATTATCTGCAAGTTTTACATGTTTGTCTTCACATGCCAGCTAAACTCCTCTGTAATCTCTTTTGTCATCGAATCCACATCATGTGGTGCCTTCTCTTTTTTACACAACCTTTCCTCTATCTTATTTGCTGCCCTTTCTCCTTTATTACAATCTGCATTTGTCTCTAACATAAATGCAACCTATTCCCTTCTCTTAATTCTCATTCTTCATTCTTCACTCTATCCCTGGTAGTGTCTCCTTTTGATTATGGTGTAGCCTAATTTTCTTCACTTTCTCTGGTAGTATTTTCTTTTTCATAGAAATTAAATTTGGTTTATCTCTCTACCAGGTGTGACCCCCTACCTTACCCTAATCATTTATTTCTCAATTGTTGAAGTCTTTTCTTCTTTAAGGTGTCAGTAATGTTTTTTTTAATTATTTTTATTTCCCCTTTTCATAAATGTGATTATAACATAGTCATAGTTTGTTGTGTAATTTGCTTTTGCTTCTAATGTGGTTGAAGTGGATGCTTTTGAAGGTTGTCTAAATTTTTTGTTGACATTATCATTGTTTCTTTTTGTTTTTCAGACACTTTTGTTATGCTCTTGTATTCACACATGAATGTAGGTGTGAAGTCTAAGGAACCCCAATCATCTTCCAATAATTTTATGACTTCCTCAATATGCTTTTCTTTGTATTTCTCTTGCACATGGTTTCCACTTGTATAGTTGGTGTCAATGTTTTCAAAAGATTTTCCTTGTTTTTCTCAATGTTCAAACAAATTTCTAGTTCAGAGTTAGCTTTGATTGTATACACTTTGTTGTTGTAGGAATACTTCATTCTATGATGGAGAGTAGAAGGCACCCCATTCATCGCATGAATCCATGGTCTAGCTAAAAGAAGATTATATGAAAGATCATGAGGCATAACATCGATTAGGGTTTGTAATGTGGTCTTTCCAACTGTAATAGGAAAAGTGATCACACCAAGCAATTATTTTCCTACATTGTCAAATCCTCAAATCGTTAAGGAATCAGGTTCAATTCTTGATTTATCGATGCCAAGCTTATCCAAAAGGGTTACACTACACACATTAAGGGTTGATTCATTGTCAAAAAGGGTTCATTTTATCCTTTTCATATTTAAAATAGTTATTATCATGAAAGCTTCATTTTTTTTGCACTTCTAACGAAGGTAACTCATCTTGATGGAAAGTAATGTCTAAGTTGACCAGAGATATAGTTTGAATTTGGACTGCCACCTCATTTGATTGCACATTAGTGGGGTAGGAACTTGTTGTGAGGAATTATGAACCATGTTATGATAATGAGGGGAGGCTTGAATAAGGTCCCATAATGATATCTTAGTAGGAGTGTTCCTAATTTGTTCAACAAGGTCATACTTCTTTCTAGTTTGTAAAGGAAAATGAGGAGCAATAAGCAAGATAGGATGGGGTAATGGGAGGTATTTTGGAGTTGTTTGTCTTGGTTGCAGATTGTTTCTAGTGTTATGTGTATAAGCAACAATATTGTAACTTGATTGCTGTGACATATTATTCTTAGGTGGTTCAAGGATGTGGGTGGGTTTGTTTTGAGTTTGTGGTTGGTTTAAGGGTAAAGGATGAGTTTAGCCTCAGGAGGTGTGATAATTAAAGGATCTCTAGGACGTCTAAGAATTAGAGGACTCAAGGGAGTTCTAATGTTCATAACCTTGCCAAACCTATCCTTATTTTCATGATCTCTTAGTGAAGGGGAGTCTAATGTTACCTTGTCATCTTCATCTAAGGAAACCATATCACTATTTTCAATGTTTTCATTTTCTTCCATCATGATATCTTCCCTAGTAGGATATGTTTTAGTAGAGCAACAAATTAGATGTTCATGACATTCCATGGTTGGTTCTTCTAAAGTAACTTCATCATAAGTAGGGGAATCATCAATGGTTGGATTTTCTTCCTTATCAATGATGGAATTCTCTTGTTCAATAATGTTTTTCCTAGGGGTAGAGGGACAAATAGGATTCTTATGGTCCTCATCAATTAGATATTCTAACACCACGATATCTTCTTCACAAATAGGAGAGATATTAGGAGAAGGCCAAATTTGATTGTTATGATTTCCCATGGTTTCATCCTTGTTTTCTAAGGTCTCACTCTCTTGTGCCATAACATCTACCCTATTAAAAGATATTTTAGGAGAAGAGCAAACAAAGGGTTCATCACATTCCATGGTTAGATTTTGTAAAGTAGCTTCATCATAAATAGGGGAGACATCAAGAGAAGAACAACTATGAGTTTCATGCTCACCAATGATTGGAATTTTTCATTCAAATAGATCTATCCAAATAGTAAGAGCAATAGGAAAGCGAGGAGCAAGATTCTCATGACTCTCAATAACAGGGAAAAATTTAGTGGTGAATCTTCACCAATTGGTGAATTCTAGGAATCGACCAAGTCAAAATTGGTGAGTTTCTCACACCCAACAGGGTGTCCAAATCACCTAAATTTTACGAACTATAGGTCTAATGCATGACCATTCACCAATGAGTTTTTTTATGAGGCATATTTAAGCAACAAATTCACCATTTTAAAACTATACATTTCAATTGGACTGACTAATGTTTTCGCCTGGAATCCTGAAAGTATTTAATAAAACACCTACATATTCACCAATACTATTAAAACAACATTGTATCAAGACCCATATCACCAATTAAAATTTACAAATAGTTTCTTGTGAAGACCCATTTTGCCAAGTAAAATTTATAAATAGTTGCTCATGAGGACCTATTTTTCCAATAACATTAAAAAATAATTACATTTGAGGACACATTTTGCCTTGAAAATTACAACGTATTATTGTATAAGCATGTGAGATTTTCTAAATTTTTAATATACCATTTAAAAATCCTGCAGAATTCATCAAATATGGAATCATGGATTGATATAAGTACAATCCAAAGTGTCATTTATTCTTACACATTTTGTTCGGTTCTGAGGTTCTACTTCTTGATTTAGAAGTCAATTAAAGTCAAAAATGTAGACTTAAAGGTGAGTGATCATTTCTTCATAGTGTTATTAGTTATAATAATAAGTTTTCTTTATCTCTTTTTCATTCTTGCTTCAACAAAGTGAACCTTAGAACCCACTCTGAAGTTTCAAAGTTTTTGAAACCTTTGACCCACTAACTAGAAAGATGAGCAAGAAAGAATTGCAACTCAACAAAGTGAACCATCAACCAAGTCAGGGAATTAGGAAGTTATGAAAATTTAGAATTTCGCGACAAGGTTATAAAACTCCAAGGACTAGCGACTAAGGATAGGAAAAGCCAAAATTTTAATATTGTATTCCATGGTATTGAATTTGATATGTGATTCTGCATCACTTTTAAAGAACAACACTTATCATGCACTACTTATAAATTCCTATTGCATTGTCATTCAAACAATCTTTGATAAATAACTGAAAGGAATATTAAATTAATCCATTCCTTGAACAAAAGCTAATAGTTCAACATCCATAGCTTATAAGTTATAAGCTAACACAAGCTAACAGTTCAACATAAATAACTTATAAAGGCATCCACCCAACTTAAACAATAAAAGCTTAAACTACAAAATCACCTAAAATTATACTGAGAAATCATTATGCATCCATCACCATGAAATATTTATTCACATATAAACATTCCACAACAATTTGCTCACCAATTAATATCTTCAGATCCATAGAGTTCAATTCTTTCATTTCCTGAGAGAGCACATAGAGACTCGTTTGATCTTTTCCAAGTTGTTGAAGTTTTGTTACTAACTCCTTCCTCTTGTTAACAACTCGAGTGCAAAAGAGTACATATTTATTTAGAAAAAAAAATAGCCTCATGAGATATTTTATCGATCCCCTCACAAGCAGCTTTGGAATAGCTCAAATTCTTTTTAATTTGCTCTATGGTGAGCACATCAATTCCCTCTACCTAAGAACTTGAGGCTTCATTAGATGCAGGAGGAGTGGCTATGGAAGAAATAAAGTTACTCAATGCGAGGACTTGAGAATCTTCCAGTTTTATATTTTCTTTCCTATGTTCTTTCACTCTTTTAATCGAGGTATTGATTGAATAATTGGCATGGTACACATCACCTTCTAATGTTGGAGGCCCCATATCAACATGTGTGACTTTGTAGTCCACCTCTGTTATTTCATCTTTATTTAAATCCTTCACAGTCTCAACAATTTCTTAGATTTGATTTCCAAAAGTAGCATCAGTCACCATCCTTGAAATCCTCCTGGCTTTCTTAGGTTTTGAAGAGCTTTGAAGTAACTTTAAAACTGTATCCACTCCAATTTTCAATGTTGGAATATGCTTTCTCTTCTTCTCCACTGCTTTTTTCAGCCATCCTGAGGAGGCTACTATCAAACCAAAATCTTCATTTCCAAGTTAATACTTTCTTTAGGAGTTCTAAGCCTAGGAGTGAAAGGTGTATTATTAGGTGGAGAAGAGGGAAATTCAAATAGAGGAGGAAAGATATTATCTTCAGCGATTTGTTGAAAGATAGCTTTAGAATTTGAACCCACAAGTTTTTCTTGATTGGTCTTCTTCTTAGGGGTAGGAGAAAGCACATTGTCTTGTTCACAAATGCTCTTCAACTTGACTGTTTCTTCTGGCCTATCACCATCACCTCTCGACTGTGAATTTGCACTAGAGGACCTAATAGAGGGTTTCCCCAATGATACACTTGCACCATATGCTTGCGTAGACCCCTATTCATTCTTCTGTGATGACTTAGGCTTCCGAATAGGATTAACAACTTGCCACCATTTCCCATCCCACTAGTCCTGGGTTCTTTTAAGCACTAGGCAACACACACCCTCGTATATGAAATTTCACTTTGGCTCCAATCAACCCTAGGGTGGGATTTATCAGGCAATTTTTCATGTGTAGGATCTCTGATTGTTGAATCCTCAACTACATTTTCAGGAATGTGAAATGATAGACCAAAATCTTGTATCCATTTTAGAGTTAGCCTCATATAATCTCTTCTCAAAAATTTGTTCTCATTGATGCAATCTTCCCAGAAATATTTGATAGATGTGTGATGTCAATATAAGCTCCCTCCATAGAGATTCTACTTCACAAAACTCTTACTATCAAAATTAGCTCTTATAGATAGAGTCTGGAGGTTATATTGCTTGAGAATTCCTTTAGCTCCCCTGGCCATCTAGTTTGTTTTGCACACAAAAGAAGGGGTCTCCAATGGGAAAACATACCCTTGTTTCCTCATGTTCATATACTTAATGTTAACCATGGCCATTTGTCGACAAACTTCTAGAAATATTAGTAAATCTTTAGGATACCAAGGTAATTTAAATGGGGCTTTCTCAAAATGCCCTATTCTTAGATAGGAAAAATTATCAAATTGGATATAAAAATTCCCAAATTTTGATACAAGAGAAATCGATTCAGGGGAAAGTTACATTTTTGGATTTCCATCTAGCTTCCTCACAACCTCCATTAAAAATGCATCATTAATACTCGACAAAAATCACCCATTCCAAATTGTTTAGTGAACTAAGGAAAGTGTTTATACACAAGCCTGCATATCAGAAGCTGGGGTTCCTTGCTGCTCCAACCCAAGCCAAAAGGACCTTTGACTACCTACAATGTATGTTAGAAAAGAAGACATACAAAAAGTAGTAGTCTTATGGAAATTAATTAATTTCTCATTCAAATGGAAGCAAATAACTTCAGCCTAGTCAATGAAAATGTTCTCATCACAGAATATTAAGATAAAATGGCACATCCAATCCTCAAATAACTCAACTTCTGGATTCCCAACAATGTGGTGCAATAAAGCAATAGCATTTGTAATTTCTCCCTTAAAATGCACTCTTTTGAGTTTACTCAGTAGTTATGACTTACCTTTCTTTTTAGACTTCAGCCAAGTTTTGGCCATGGAGTTCTTACACTAGTCCTTATTCACTTTGAAAAGTTCACCTGCCACTATGACACACGTCTTCTACAAGTTCCCTTACTGGAATCTCTAGTGCACAGGAAACAACTTGAGGAGATTTTTTTGCAATTACAGTTCCATCCACGACTTTAATTTCCAGTGTTTGTAGAATGTACCTTCTCACACATGCACTTATTAGGTCCACACTCAACACAGCTTCTGGAAACCCTCCATTGTGAGTTATCCTGCTTTCTAAAATTTTTTATATCCAGCTTAGAGTTGTCATCCCTCTCCAGGAACACCCAAAATTTGTTTAACTTAAAAGGTCTGAGCGTTGTATCCCTTATGTCAACCCAACATTCACTTTGCATGAGCACAAATTCATGGAGAACAAATGTTTGCACGTGAGATTCTGAGAAGTACTGGCCTTGGAAAAGAATGAGAATGCAGGCTAAAAGTCTGAGTAAAAAGAATGTTTGCACTTGAGAAGTACTAGCCTTGGAAAAGAATGAGAATGCATGCTAAATGTCTGAGTAAAACTTCGCCACCCACTTATGATATTATTTTTTATAGGACTAGCTTTAAATGTGGCATTCAATTTCATTCCTCAAAAAGATATTCTTTAAACCTACATGCTTTTGGAAATTCCTAAAAAGACAACTCAAGTTTATTCTATACATAGCATTCAATGAGATGTCAGATGACGACATCTTTGAAAGGAAAGATAAGTACATGATGTTGCATGGTCACTGAAACTTGAAACCTTAAAACCAAAGTTTGAAGTTTTGAATTTTTTGAAACCTTTGACCCACCGACTAAATCCACACACTGTAACTCAAAGTTTACGTATGCATGAACTAAAGTTACTCAACAAAGTGAACCAAGTTGAGGAATCAAGTAGTTATGAAAATTTAGAACTCTGTGACAATGTGACATGTCACATGGTTATAAAACTCGGAGGACTAGTGACTAAACTTGCTTTGCTCCCTTATTTTGAGTCTACAACCATACATCAAATGTTCATCAAATGGTTGAGTAATTTATGATATAAATAATAAACATGTGTTTTGGAGTTTTTTTTAATTTTTAGCCATTAATGCGCTTGGATTGACATCAAGGAATTTATAGAATGAATTATAATGTCACATTAATAGCACAACCATTAATAGCACTAAGCATAGTAACACTTAATGTTGCAATTTCAAAGGACTTCATAAAAGTAATTACAATGTCACATTAATAGTACAACCATTAATAGCATAGTAACACTTAGCATTGCAAAGGACTTAATATTTAAGGAATTACAATGTCACATTATTACATAGCACAAATACAAATGTAAGTGCAAGCGCCAAGCTTCTGCTAGACTGCTGGTGAAAATGTAAATGTAATACATGTGTGTCTGAAAATAAATGGGACTTGCTGGGCCAACCATGTGCTCTAAAAATAAATGCATGGTACTTTCGCGATCAACCAGGGTGTCTAAAAATAAATGCATGGGGAAAGGTAGGGTAATCAAACTAGGGAAATGGGAGCTGTGAAGATACAAAATGTACTTCTCCCCTTTGAAAATCAGAGTCATGCAGAAGATGAGATCTTGTAAAACTGCTCCCATCTTCTGCTTGTAGTTTCCATGCACTAGGAGAGCACTTATCTCCATTAGAGCTCCTCATCCTGGCTCAAAACTTGTTTGAGAAGTCAGGTGAAGCAAATAAACTTCTTTCAAATTCCACCCATTCTGAACTTAAAGGAAATTGGTTTTTTACTCTGTAACTACATAACTACAAGCATGAGAATTTAGAGTATCCCTAATAATGCCACATCATCTTCTTCTTGAATCCTATTCCTTATTAACCGTACAAAATGAAAACCCTTATGACAATTCAAACATTGCACTCAATAGTAAAGCCTTTAGGGGTATGTGCAGGATCGTCATGGAAAAAATAGTGCCTTAAGTGGCAAAAAATTCAGAAAAATCAGAGTTAGGCAACTTGACATAAAAAATTGAATAATTTATCTATATTATTTCAAAAATATGTAATAATAGAATCTGTAGAAAATTGAATGTAGTTTCTAAAATACTAGGTTTATTTTTTATTTTTAAAATCTGTTTGGTGAAAATTCAAAATTTCAATGCAGTAGTACTTAAATTTCAGGGAAAAAATAAGTAGGTGTCTATCTTACCACCCTAACCACAATAAAATGATAATATTTTTTTATAATATTTTATACATAAGTAGACGACTCATGTTCAGATGTGATGCATTATTTTTTGTAATTTTTTTCCAAGTAGATAATTAATTATGAATTTTTTATTACAAATTTAAAAAAATATAAAAAACTCGTATGTCTAACCACCTTAACTTGGTCAAAACTTCATGAAATTCTTTTTTTTCTTTTTTTAATCTTATAGTATGCAAAATGTAGAATGTGACACATGTTTTGGATTCAAAAAATGTGATACCATTTGAAAGCTATAAATGTTTTTCAATTAGCCTATCAATCAGGACTTTGGTCATAATTTAAATAGAAAATGAATAATAATTATTTATTAAATTCCAAGTAAAGCATAATTTATATTGGTGGAAAGTTGAGAATCTCCTTTAAAAACCATTTTCATTTCATCAATTTTGGGTAAAAAAAATTCATCAGTCACATACCCTACAAATACCCAACATATCACTAGTTTTTGGCCCATCATGATCTTGCACATACCCTTAGCCTTCAACGAATGATTTCAATTTTTAGTTGTGCTCACTATCCTTATTTATGGGAAGCAGTATCACCAATAGTACCACTACCAGCTTAGTCCCTGTGTACACCTCACACATGTTATGTGTGAGGTTAGGTATAATCATGATTCATAATCACGATTTGTGCAAACCAAAAAACCAACTTAAATTTTAATCGATTTGTGTAACTTAAGCCTTACATTTATTTAAATTTTTAATTTGATTGATGTCTGGACTCTGACAGCCTCACTACATGCAAAATGTACCTCAAGTTGATAAGTTGTTAATTGTCAAAATCACCGGTGCCACTCAAAGTTCAAATGATATGAAATCATTACAAATCTTGTTTCACTAGCCATTTAGTCCTACATTGGCAGCAAATTCTAAACTGTTTATTTTTGTAAATCTAACGGTTAAAGGGTAATTCTAGAGGTCTATGTTCGCAAGACTAGCGCTCTGTGCATTTCATTCCAAAATACAACTACAAGCATACATCAAATGTTCATCGAATGGTTGAGTAATTTATGAATTATGATATAAATAATAAACATGTGTTTTAAAGTTGTTTTAAACTTTAATGCGCTAGGATTGACATCAAGGCCAAGGGGCCGGTAACTTAATGTTGCAAAGGACATAATAAAATGAATAATGATACTGGGGACTGGGGGAGAAGGTCAATGAAAAATTAGAAATCAATAACATTTTGATAAACCCTAACAAGAGTGACAACTTTTAGTGTTTATAATGTTTTTTTGTCAATTTGATGGAAATTTTCTTTTTTCATTTGTATTGCTTTATGTTTTACTTTTAAATCTACATGCAATTCTTTCATAAATAGATAATACTTAATTTCTCAAAGGAAAAAAAAATGATTTGAATAGATTCATAGACAATGAACTCAGAAAATAACTCTTTACTGTACAAATTTATAACAAAGATTAACACAACACAACCATTTATTTTATTATAAATGTTCATTACAATGTCACATTGTTACATATCTTTTTAAAGATGTGTAGCTGTAGCGCAGGCAAGCTCCTTTTTTGCATAAATAACATAAGTCACTTTACATAGACACAATTTATTCCAAGTTGTTGCTCATGACAATGGATTACAAATTGATTCCAATTTCCAAGGTTTTGTTAGTGACAACGTAATACAAATGTGACACTAAAAATAAATGCATGATTCCAAAGATTCTACTAGTGAGAGCATAGTACAAATTTGGCACTAAAAATAAACACAAGGAGCTCACCTGGAAAACCATGCTAGGGAAATGGGAGCTGTGAAGATATAAAATGTGCTTATCCCTTTTAAGAACCAGAGTCATGCAGAAGATGTGGGGTAGTAAAATTGCTCCCATCTTCTACCTGTAGCCTCCATGCATTGGGATAACACTTATGTCCATCAGAGCTCCTCATTTTGGTTCAAAACCTATCTGAGAACTCAGGTGAACCAAATCAACTTCTTTCCAATTCCACCCATTCTGAACTTGAAGGAAATTGGTCTTTTACTCTATAACTACATAATTGGAGGAAAGAGAATTTAGAGTATCCCCAATAATACCTCAACATCTTCCTAAATCCTTATTAACCCAAAAAAATGAAAAGCCTTATGATACTATCCACTATCACTAATCCTATTTAATAATTTATTGGCCACTAGTGCCGCTATTAGCCTGATTCACGCAAACCAAAAAACCAACTTAGTCGATTTGTGTATCTTAAGCCTTACAAGTATAATTAAAATGTTTAATTTGATTAACGTCTGGCTACAAGAAAATTGTACCTCAATCTAAAAATCTATCAAAATCACCAAACTCCAATCAGCACTACTAGTGCCAGTCAAACGATATGAAATCATTACAAATCTTGTTTCATTAAAGCTATGAGTTGTCCAATCAATCACTTCAGATGTTCAAAAGATTGAGAATTTCAATTAAATTAAATGTTATACATCAAGGCATTGAAAAGAGAGAAATGAACCTTGATCTTGCCACGTGTCCTCATCTAATAGTTCTAGTGTCATTTCGGAGGTTTCAATTCACAAGTCTATTGATTCAGAGATTTACTTTCACAATGCAACTATAGTCATCCATGATAGGATAGTAATGTTAAAAGCATAGTGCATGATAGGATATCAGCCACCATAAAATATCAGGCCATGAAGTCATCAATGGACAACCATATATAGATGATCAATGCATATCACAGTCATGAAAGGAGCATACTGCAAGGAGATAATGAATGGAATTCATCATTGTAGCATCATTGCTCATGCCACAGTCACAACAAGTTGAAGAAGACAACACGAAATGACTAATATGATAGTCACCCAATCTTAAAAGAGGATATTCAAATCAAAGAAAGAAGGGAATGAATCAATGTGGATAATCAAATTAACTTCTACAAGTGTAGCAAAGGTAGCCAAATTTGATCAATGATCAAGGGAAAGCAATATAAACATGATGACAACAATCTTTATGAAGAGCGGGTGGCAAAGGTATTTGGGGTGACTATGCTCTACTATGTTTGAGTACCCTAAGTGACTTCAAATTGTGATCCATGATCCTAATACCTACAAAACACAACAAATAAACACATTAGAAGATTGAAATGCAAGTTAGAAACATGATTCCTCAAGAAATTCATTTAAATTGAAAGAGAGAAAGGAAATGAGATGAAGAATACCAAGAAACTCAAAACAAGTCAAATCCTATTCTAATGCAATATAAACTCCTAATCTCTTGAGGGAATTGGTGCCAATTTGATGTGAAAATTGGCCCTTTCCCAACTCCAATGATGCAATGTTGATAGATGATGAAGAGTGTTGATGAGTGATACACTTTTGTGAAGATTCAAATGTGCTCCAAGATGAAAACCTGCATAACCTAGCTATGGATGGATGAATCTTGCAAATGCTTGAAGATGAATTTGAGTAGAGTAAGTTTACTCAAATTGTGGATGATGAAATAAGGATATGAGCTCTTTATTTATAGATTGATAAGTTGAAGAGATGTCCAAATTTGATCAATGTGGGACAAAGATTCAACCAATGATATGATGCCACTTGTCAACATGTGTGAGGATGAAGGTTGAGCAAGTTTTGAGGATTGTGCCAATAAATGCATAAATTTGAATTTCAAATTGGTTGAAATGACTTGAAAGGGGGGAAGAAAGAAAGCAATAAATGCCACTTGGCTCAAGGAAAAGGACATGTAAGAGATCTTAAATGCCTTGTTGGAAGGACTTATTCCAACTTGGATTTTGAATTCAAATTAGGGGAATATTCCTTAAAAGATGCCTTGTTGAAGGAAAATAGAAATTTAATAAATCAAATAAGTCTATTTTCATGTGCAAGTTGCAAAATCTAGAGGATTTGGTGATTAGGATTAACATTGATCATGATTTGATTAATTTAAATGATGTTAGTTGATTTGACCATTTTGACTTAGATTTTAGGATTTAAATAACTCAAAATGAGAAAAGAATGATTTAGACTTAGTTAAATAAATATTTTTGATTTATTTAACCAAAAGGGGTGATGTTAGATTAAATTAGATAAATGTTTGATTTATTTAATTTAATTAGATGAATTTTGAGATTTAATCAAATAATATGGATTATTTAAGTAAATAAAGATAGGAAGATGAAATGACCTAACTAATTACATAGAGATGATGATTTAATTAAATCGAGAGATTTATTTAATTAAAAGGAGAATTATGAAGACTTTAATCAAATAAGGCTATTTGATGAAATGGTTAGATAGAGGGATGATTTAGGATGAAGTGATGTTAGTAGATTAGAATCGAGTGTATGTACATTTTACGTGTCTACATTTTTCCCCTCTTTGAAGCAATGTACTTGTTGCGTTGGTTCAAAGAATAATCTTTCCATGATCAAAAGTCAAAATTTCTTTTATTTTTTTTTGGATGCCTCATTGTTGCTCCAGTGAATGAAGAATTACACTGGTATATTGCCCCCTCGAGAGATCAGGTGAAGAGGTTTAATTTGAGGGTTGATCTCTTGATAAAGAGGTTCAAGATCAGTTCAACTCAAATATTTGATGTAGATAGATTTGATGATGTAGACAGTCATCAGCCATGGCTAGCCTCATGCCTATTTTGATATATTAGACCCACTTGATCTTGATTTGTACCATGACAATGACATTATTGATGATGAGATGATTATGATGTTTATATGTAATGGATGATATGATGATGCATGGATGATATGATGGATGCACATGATTTGATATGATGATGCTTTTATGATTATGCATATGGGTGATAGATGTATGGTTTATGAGATGCCTAGAATAACCAATATATATTATGCAATGATGAAATCCAATGTATGTGAGATGATCAATGTTTCTTATATGATATGATATGATATATAGATGGTTTATGGATGCAGGATGGATGCATTAGTGATGATTTCTGATTAACTGTCATGGTACCATGTTAGCGCGAAAAGCAAGAGATAGAAGAAAATAAGAGATTCCAACAAGACATGAGATGATGATGATGATGACTTGCCGAGGAGTTGGGATTTTCAAAGGGCCAATTACCTTATGTTTGATAACATATGTAGGCATGATGCATCAGGGTATAGAGAACCAAGATGGCGTTGTACCTAGTGCGATGGAATTTGACTTGACAAACAGATAGGAGTATTCTTGTTCACACTTGACATACGAAAACCTTGCTAGGACATACCTAACAAAGCAAGTATTCACCAAGTTATTTTACAAGAACGTCCAACAAGAACAACAAACAAAAGATAATGATTGTTGCCCCATTCCTATCTCTCTAAATCCTTCATTTGGATATCATCGAGAGGTCCTTGGAATGAGTGCAATAAGATAAATCAAAAGAAAAGATCAAGTACGCAACCAAGTCAATGTTCTTCATATCTTCAGCCAAAGGGATGTTTTTTGATAGGATAAGAATCCAAAGTGATATCCAAAATGATGCCCATTGTCAGAACGATATATCCTAGGACATGCATTGTATAGGATGATGATGGTTTTATAAGTTGATTGATAGGCTATTGATATAAGGTTGACTGACATGTTTGAAAATGATCAAGAGTTTGATTTTGTTTTAAAGGTTTGTTGTTTCGATTTTTATTTTGCGATTGAAGCTTGCTTTTGCTAACTGCTATGATTGTTTTTGTTTGTTTTGCCAAAGGATGAAGGTGACAATTAGTTTATTATGGATGATTGATTATTGCGGGTGTACGCAAGATGAGACGGATGGATTTTTTCAAATATTTGGATGTTTTTGACATTTTGAAATGTTTTGAGGCTGTTTTTGGTTTTTTTCAAATTTTACAAGTGTTTTAATTTTCAAATTTTTGATGTTTTTGGATTTTGTGTTTGATGTTTTTTGAATGTTTTGGTTTTTTTCAAATGTTTTGGATTTTGATGTCTCAGGGGCTGATCAAAGATTAGCCTTGCCTACGTTTAAGCTCAGAGATGACGTAGTTCAGATTCCAATTGTTTTTGATGTTTTCCGTTTTATGAGTGTTTTTTGGATTTTTTGATGTTTTGGATTTTTTTGGATTTTGATGTCTCTGGAGCTGATCAAAGATTAGCCTTGCCTACATTTAAGCTCAGAGATGATGTAGTTTGGATTCCAATGTTTTTGATGTTATTTCTGACTTTTATGAATGTTTTTGGATTTTTCGATGTTTTGGATGTTTTTGGATTTTTGTGTGTTTTCAATGTTTTTGGATTTTCTGATTTTCTGATGTTTTTGGATTTTCGCATGATTTTGATGATTTCAATATGTGTGTGATGGAATTAGTGCTCTGTTTGGGATTTTGTTGAAAACCAAGCTAAGGTTGATTGATCGAATCAATGGATTGATGATGATGATAACATTGTTGAGGATGCACAACAATGCAAGGATTTGATTGATCAGGATTGATGACGATAACATTGTTGAGGATGCACAACAATTCAAGGATAGTGTTAAGCAACACAATGATTAGGATGGATATCCCAAGATGATGGATTGATTAGATTTGATTGATCATGATTGATGAAGCTTGATTTGGAACAAAAATTGTTTGAATGATTTGATGCGACGTTTGATGTGTGAATTAGATGTGATTGATAGTGATTGTTTGGATTGATGTTTGATGAACGATGAAGATTGATAAGGAATGTCTTCTTGTCAAAATATGCCATGGGCTAGTGATTTGGATTCTGGATCACAAATGCTTGAACAATTTGATTTCATGTTTGCCAATGTTCAAATCGCCACATAAGTTGGAAGATATAGATCAAGATTTATTCTTGAAGCGAGATCTAAATATCTGCCCCTAGTGTCTAGCAATGTATGAAATGTCATGGGTGGATGCTCAGATAGGTGTATGGATGGATGGATATGGATTATCTTGCAATAAGATAAGGTGTTTGGATAAAGGACGCTTATTTGGATAATTCTTCATGGCTCAAATAATGCTGCATAGGATAGGATCAATGAAAGCGATCCATGTCAAAATGTTTACCATAAGCAAGTGTAAAGTGTGCCCCAAAATTTCATCAAGATCAAGATAACTTGGATGATGGATGCAGATGGATGAAAATGGATTGGATAACTAGTTCATGGATGGATAGATTTATTATGAATGAGATGGATGGAATGCTCGATTTATTACGGATTATATGAGATGCTTTCACCTAAAGTGGTGCACGTAGATGCTCGATTCTACACATGATGCCTGTTTTCCAGGTTTTCATCATGGTCTTGCCCAAATGCCACCCATGCAGTTTTCACAAGTGGACGATTTTTTTCTTTACTGTTTTCAATCCATTTTCTAATTTTTTTGGATTTTCATATTTTTTGATTTTTTTTCTTTTTTCTGAAAGATTTTAAGCTCATGCTAAATCACAAGGTGTTGCTGATGTAGATGCCCCTGTCACAATGTGCCATCGATATCCTACCTGAAGGAGCTATTTTGCTAAGATATGTGCACTTGAATGCAACTTTTGGGATTATTGATCTGCTTTATTGATACTAGGGTTAACTCTGTCTCTATGCGCACATCGTAATAGAGTGCCTTCAGAATCCTTATGATGAAAGGTCGTTGCCAATACATGGTCAATGTAAGAATTGAATATTATGTGTGGAGGCATGGATGGAGTGTGTTTAGGGATAAGAGATGGATTGGTTGACAGTTTGGAACCTTTGACTCTCCAAACTCGGGAAGATGAGCAATGATGGGTGGATACAGAAGTGTGCATTAAATTAGGACCAACTGCTTGATACACTTTGTACGTCGCTTGAAAAGCCTTCTTTTTCTTTTGTGGACATCTTTGATAGATACTTTTCCCTTTTTTATTTTTCCCCATAGTTTCTTTAACTGATGGAGTTTGATAGAGATGATCTTTCTTTGTATGTTTTGGTATCCATTTGTACTTTATTTGTCCATTATGCTTCTCAACTTCTTTTTCTTTGATAGTGTTCTTCATACTTTGATTCAAATCTTCCTTTTGATGTTGGCCCCAATTCATGGATGGAGTGATAGGTGGATGAAGATTCATGACGTGGTTGGTTGTAGTATTGACACTAGTTTCATCATGAGGATTCTTCATGCTCCCTATGCTGACATTTGCACTAGATGAAGTTGCCCCTAGTATTGTTGAAGTAGTACCTTCATGCTTTGATTTTGCTTGTTCCAAGAGCTCTTATTTAGAATGCATTCTCTAATAATTGACCACTGTAGATGGTGTTATTTTGATTGGATGCTCTATTGACTCTGAAATATCTTGTTCTATCTTACCTAATTCCTTGAGTGGATACTGTTGGATATCTTCATACATGTCTTCAACCTGGATTTTAGATATATCTGATCCTGATGTTGACAAATCAGTTTGAATGTAGGAGTTAAGAATCTGTGCTTTTTGTGTAACAAAATCTTGTTTTAGATGAAGATCATCTATGTGTCCATCCAAAGAAAGCATCTCATGGGTAGATGGAGTAGTATGTGCTACATGGATATGATCATCTTGCATAAATAGGAGAGTGTCCATTAGATTATTGTAGTATCTTGAAGATACAAATTCTTGATCTTGAATAATTTCGGAGTTGCTTTCGACATGCTTTGGATCAAGTTCTTGACATGGGTCAGTTTCAAAAGATGGATTGCTTATAAAAGGTTCTTGGATGTTGTTATTAGGCATGGTAAGTAGTTTAATATCCTCAAGTGTCGAGTTCAGGGTTCTCTCAATATCTGTAACCATGAGGTCAAAGGATGTCAATATGTCTTGGGAAGGACCATTGCTAGACCTTGGTGAAAGATTTTGATCATGCTTTGGAATAAATTCCTGAGATATGTCCTCTAGCTCATAAGGCAATGTAGAGACATTTTCAACATGATCATAGGTCGATGGATTGTGCATTATTTCAATAGGATCAAATATTCCTAACACTCCTTAAAATAGATCACTAGAGAGTGGCTCTTGACATATGGTGATTTGATCATCAGATGGGGTGGAAACATCTTCAAGGTGCTCAGTGATGGATTGATCTTTTTCCTTGTTCTCAATAGTCATGGTGGAGATTTCCAATGCTATCATCAGTGGTTGGATGTTCATCCCTATCCCCAATAGTTATCATTTTTCATGTTTGTGCTTGTGTACGTTGGGTAGCTTGAGCTGCTTGTGGAGCCACTTGATATTGTTGAAGAGATTGTTGGTAGGCTTGATGTTCTTTTAGTGCGATGTTACAATATTGACTTATTGCAGTTGGTTTTGATGGTAGTGGTGGTGTATTTGTAATTGTGTTGGATGTGGTGACAAGTGGTTGAGATATGCTTGGAGCGATCATGGTAGTGATTGGTCAAGATATGATGGGTGTGATAGAGGTGATTGGGATGATCGAAGTGATAGGGATGGTTGGAATGACTGAGGTGATAGGACCTTGGGAGACCATGTTTTGGTTTGTCGGGATCAACATTGTTTCTTGATTGAATACCATCTGTTGGTGTGATGTCGATGGTATATTCAAAGGATTTGATGTGATGGCTTGATTGATGTTAGGTGGATTGATTTGGATGGAATGATTAGTGCTATGTAAAGGGGGAAGCCCTAAACCAAGGAATGATGTTGATATGGCTAATGGTGGTTGATATGTCTCTTGGCGCAATCACTCAACTATTTTGCTAAGTGTAGCAATTTGATCTAGCCAAATTTGTTCTTGATTTCAATCTTGACTCCCTTGATATAGTTGATTTGGTTTGTGTTTAAGCAAATTTTGAGTGTGTACTTGTGTTTGATTTTGGAAAATGTTATGATTTGGCACGACACTTAGATTTGGCATGATAGGTTGAAATTGAAGATTGTTGATGTTGGGAATCACATTGCCTTGACTTGGAGTTGTTAACATCTTGTTTGGATTTTGAACAACATTTGTGTGATTTGCAAACATATTAATTTCAAATTTTTCTAGATTCATGTTTGGTAAAATTGTACTTGGTACATTCTCATTTGGCATGACGTTGTTTGTTTGAAGACTTATGTATTGATTGTTTGATGGATAGACTTTTAGTTTTGGATTTAGATCTATCATCGGGAAAGATGTTCCAATACTTTGACTAGGCATACTCACATCTATTGTACCATTGAGATTTGTGGGAGATAATGATCCCATGCATAAATGTGAGTATTGTAAATCTATTGGCATTGTAAGGTTTTGATAGTTTGGTTGGTTTGGACCACTCATGATGTATGGATCAAGTTTATATTCCATATTTTTCTTGTGTTTTGACCTTGTTGTAAAAGTGACCTCTAAGGTGTTTAGGACCAATGATGAGATGGAGGATGAAAATGGGTGAATGATATGAGTGGTGAATGTTTAGGGACCTAGGATCAATGCTGGACTTAGGGATTTATTTTGATTGTTTGATTTGGATAATGAACTTGTAAACCCTAAGATGTTGGATGTGATCTTAGGATAAACTTGTTCAAAGAGGTGCTAATTTAACTAGAGGTATGAGAAAGGATGCATTCCCATACTCCTAACTAAACAAGGTGATTTTGATTTTGATGATTTACCCAAGTCTAGAATGATGTTTCCAAAGTTCCAAAGTTGTTTGTGGGATGGGATGATAAATTTTTGAAATGGATGAAGTGTTTGATTTTGATCCTAAATGAACCTAAGAAGGACTTGTTTACAAGGCCAAGGTTTTGAAGAACATGCTTTTCCCTTCAAACCAAAAGATTAATGTTTGCTCAAAAGACCATAAGACAAAAGATACACAAGTTGGGTTCAATTTATTTCATCTTGATTAGTGAATTTATTTTACCACAAACACTTTCTTGATTAGATTTTCAAACTAAATGTCCAATGTCCTAACTTCTTCAAACCCCACAAGATATGTTATGTGGAAGTTTAATGAACTTAAGCCAAGGGTTTCCTTTTGTTTACTTAAGAAGACAAATTGAGATATAATCCAATGTTTAGAAACTTCTAAGGATGTGAATCCCAAGGGAAAGCAATAACATATGGATTGAGTCAATTGTATTTGTCCTCAAAAGTGTTTGAAATTTGGATGATGTTAAGTGATTGTTTTGAGATGTTTTCAATTAAGCAATGCTTTTTGTAACCCAAGAATAAGTACAATCCTATGGATGTGTAAGACAATATTTTTTGGATTCCCACTTGGACAAGTCTAGCTATGCTTATCTCTAGTGAATGGTTAGATGCTTGACCCCACTGGCTCCCCTCCATGGCACTAACTTATACGGGGCAGCCAAACATCAACACCCATGAAACTCCCATGGCATGATTTCCATTTCTACTAGAAGACCATAAAAGTGTGGGGTGGCTTTAGAATGACCGTTCTTGCACCAACAAATAGATAAAGGATTTTGGCAAATTTTAGCACATGGGTTTTAGTAAGGACTTTTCGTTCATAGGAGTTGACCCAACGTGGCAAGAGTCCCCTTTCAGATCCATCTTTTCAGAGTCAACCGCGTGATATTGGTGTTTCTTCCAATATCCACATTTATATCCCAGCTGGAATACTCTTGGCTTTAGAGTGTTACCAGTTGAGTCGTTCCCTTAGGTGATTACTTTTTCCCCAAGGCAGGCCCTCTAGGATAAACAAAAGTGAATGAAGAACAATATTCGTAACTCAATCAATCCTTGTTGGCAACAAGGAGAGAGAATGTATGCAACAAAGCCCCAACTCACACTCACACAATAGTTTTCTCAATTTTAAGCCAAAATCGAAGTGTGGAGATGATTGCTTTGTCTTAACCCAAAGTCATGGAAAAAGCCTTTTGATTCTCAAGATCACTATAAAGTGCGAGAGAAGCACATACGTCCTTTTCGAATGCCTTTAGTCTAAGTAAGCCTTCATGAAAAAATACAACTACACTTGTTCTTTTTAAATCCTCAAAGCAAAATGTGAGTTCGTTTCAGAGCACCAAATGAAGTGTGAGAAATTGCCTTGTTTAATTGTTAATCTAATAAAAAAAATCTAGTAAGTTGTGATCCTAAAGATCATTTTAGCCTTTGCAAGAATGGAAAAGGTTATTTTTAAGCCCAAATGAAAACTAGTGTCCTAAGAAAGAGAAGGTAACAAATTCTTAAAGAAGTGTTAAACAAAAACTAAAGTATATAAAAATACTTTGATTGAACAAAATATCCTTCTCATGCTTCTCTTTCTTTTGATTTCGATTCCCAACCTACAAAAGTGATCAAACATTAGATGAGATCAAAAATAAAAGGATATAGGGGTTAGATGAATCATTTACCAAAACACCCTAAAACTTAGCCAAGTTATCATGTGTTTTTACTTTAGATGCAAATTTGAAAATTTTAACTCATTAATAGTTAAGAAACACCTACACCATTGGATATCTTACGAAATTATACCCTATTTAAAAAAAAAGCATCAAAAAAGACCTTCGTATGACCAAGATATGGTCATTTTATAACTGATTCATGGGCGCTAAAACAGTGATCATGGGCACTAAAACAATGATCACGGGCACTAAAACAGTGATTATGGGCACTAAAATAACATTAAAAAGTGCTAAAAGAACATTAAAGAGCGCTAAAACAACAATTTTTTAAAAAAAACGTGTTAGATTTTTAATTCAAGCCCTCCTTCTAGCGCCAAAATGTGAACCATGATCCTAATACCTGAAAAACACAACAAACAAACACATTAGAATATTACAATGCAAGTTAGAAACATGATTCCTCAAGAAATTCATTTAAATTGCAAGAGAGAAAGGAAATGAGATGAAGAACACCAAGAAACTCAAAACAAATCAAATCCTATTCTAATGCAATATAAACTCCTAATCCCTTGAGGGAATTGGTGCCAATTTGATGTGAAAATTGGCCCTTTCCCAACTCCAATGATGCAATGTTGATAGATGATGAAGAGTGTTGATGAGTGATCCACTTTTGTGAAGATTCAAATGTGCTCCAAGATGAAAACCTGCATAACCTAGCTATGGATGGATGAATCTTGCAAATGCTTGAAGATGAATTTGAGTAAAGTAAGTTTACTCAAATTGTGGATGATGAAATAAGGATATGAGCTCTTTATTTATAGATTGATAAGTTGAAGAGATGTCCAAATTTGATCAATGTGGGACAAAGATTCAACCAATGATATGATGCCACTTGTCAACATGTGTGAGGATGAAGGTTAGCAAGTTTTGAGGATTGTGCCAATAAATGCATAAATTTGAATTTCAAATTGGTTGAAATGACTTGAAAGGGGGGAAGAAAGAAAGCAATAAATGCCACTTGGCTCAAGGAAAAGGACATGTAAGAGATCTTAAATTCCTTGTTGGAAGGACTTATTCCAACTTGGATTTTGAATTCAAATTAGGGGAAGATTCCTTAAAATATGCCTTGTTGAAGGAAAATAGAAATTTAATAAATCAAATAAGTCTATTTTCATGTGCAAGTTACAAAATCTAGAGGATTTGAGTGATTAGGATTAGCATTGATCATGATTTGATTAATTTAAATGATGTTAGTTGATTTGACCATTTTGACTTAGATTTTAGGATTTAAATAACTCAAAATGAGAAAAGAATGATTTAGACTTAGTTAAATAAATATTTTTGATTTATTTAACCAAAAGGGGTGATGTTAGATTAAATTAGATAAATGTTTGATTTATTTAGTTTAATGAGATGAATTTTGAGATTTAATCAAATAATATGGATTATTTAATTAAATAAAGATATGAAGATGAAATGACCTAACTAATTACATAGAGATGATGATTTAATTAAATAGAGGGATTTATTTAATTAAAAGGAGAGTTATGAAGACTTTAATCAAGTAAGGCCATTTGATTAAATGGTTAGATAGAGGGATAATTCAGGATGAAGTGATGTTAGTAGATCAGGATCGAGTGTATGTACATTTTACGTGTCTACACAAATAAACACAAAAATATCATGTAGGTTCAGATCTAGGGTAGATCCAAGGATATGAAATAAAGGAAAGTCATAAATGGGCAAGAAAATATTTCCTAAAAGAAAGAATAATCATAACAAACATGAGGACACTTTTGCCATACTAGGGCAGCCTAAGGTCTATGCAAAGGGGCATATTAATAACAATAAGGATAGAAGATTTAAATATGACATGAGGAAACACTATGAAGATAAGATCAATGATCAAAGGAAAAAACCTAAAGAGGTCATTCTTAAAGAAAATCTACATGAAAATGAGCAAGTCTTCAAGGGAAAAAAGAGGCATTAAGTTCATTGTTGTCATATCAAGAGGGCAGCAATTTCATCATTGTCATATCAACCTCATAAGTCTAAAGGATAGCAAACTCTTAATTTTAAAGGGTGGAAACTTCAAAAGTCACAAAGGGAAGATTTAGTCTTCATGTCAAATCATTCATAATGTTGCAAAGATAAGAGATGGAATTATGACTATGTAATATATAAGTATAGTCATAAATGTTAAGAATAGTCATAGATAAACAAGGTCGGACCTAATGTTAAGGATAGTCCCAAATTGGAATGAGATGAAAGGGCAGAGTGAATAAATGCAAAGTCAAATGAAGTACATGAAAGGGTAGATTATAATAATGATAGCAGTGTACTATCATCAAAGAGAAAAAGTGCAGCAATAATGACATAAAAAGTGCAACAATAATTCTTACAAAGGACAACTATCAATTTTCAAATGATGATAACAAATAATGCTTGCAAAGGACAACAATTAATGTCCAAATAAGTGCAGAAAATAATGGTTAATAACCTGGACAACAATTAAGTTAGAAATTTAGGACACTCAAGACATGAAAGGGCAATAGTATCACTATGAAGGTGTAGGCATGAGGGTAGAATTTTAAAGTCTTCAAGGGGCATATGGAAATTAGTCAAAGTGATAATGATATGTAGAGGGTTGAATGAAGAAAATCATAAATAAAGGAAAAGGATGGCTAACTTAGAAGCAATGGATAGTCCTATGTGTAAAAGGAAAGGAAGGATGCAACTTTGATAGTGGATTTACATGAAGTTTGTGATGAGTTTCAATGAAGTCACCATGTCACCAAGAAGGAAATCAAACCTTAATAAGGGAATTCTTAAAGGGATCATGAAGACACATGTGAAATATTTAACATGATTGCATGGTAAAGGGGAATATTTCAAGAATGATAGAGCATGAAAGGAAATTCAATAACCTGTTAAGGCAATGTTATGATAGTGAGATAGTGTATTGATTTATGATAGTAAGGGAAACAAATCTCTTCAAAGTATATGC